>MNCI01007273.1:114044-235733 GCA_015680685.1 Gnetum montanum
CTACCCACTTCGTAAAATACTCAGTAGCGGTAATAATGAAGCTATGACCTACGGAAGATTTCGGCGTGATGGGGCCTATAATGTCTAGTCCCCAATGCTGAAATGGCCATGTTATCTGTGTTGTATGTAATTCTGTAGGTGACACGTGTATGAGATTCGTGTGACACTGACACGTGTCACAATTTTTAACCTTTGTCAGGAAATCCTTTTCCATGCGTGGCCAGTAGTATCCTAAGCGTCAGATTTTTAGGACCATAGACCGTGGTGCTACATGGCCGTTGCACAGTCCCTCGTGAACTTCACCGACTATATGCTACGCTTGGTTTTTGTCAATGCAAGTAAGTAGGACGCCATCAAAGGAGCGTCTACAAAGAGTGCTATCTCCGATGATGACGTATTGCCTAGCCTGCTTGCATATGGCATCTTTCTGCGCGCGTGTCAATTCAGACGGTAGCTCACCCTGTAAAAGGTAAGTTTTAATGTCGTCATACCATTCAGGTGTGTTTTCCTCAAGAAGAGAAGAGATTTGCACCATCTGAATGATAGGATTTTCACAGTCTGTTATCAATGCAGGGCAGGTGTCAAAAAGATGTGAAGGCACGTTCAAAGCCAGAGTAGCCAGTGCATCGTCTAGTGTGTTGTCCGTGCGTGGCACGTGCTGGGCATCGATGGTCGCATATCGTCTCAGAAGATCTTTAGCCTTATCGCAGTAGGGCTGCAAATGTACAGCTTTGCAAGCGTAGACTCCTGTGATATGATTTATGACCAGCATCAAATCGCCCCTAATCGCCAAGTGTCGAGCATAGAGTTCACTGGCAGTTATTAATCCCCTGAGGAGCCCCTCGTACTCTGCCACATTGTTCGTATAGGGGAAGGTCAAGCGATAAGCGTGAAGACGCACATCCTCGGGTGTTAGCGTAATAACGGTGGTGGTGCTGCCACCTTTCGTGGTTGAGGCTCCGTCGAAATACAACGTCGCCTCGAGGCCTGTCAAGACAGGGCTTAAACTATGTACATGTTCATCAGGGAATTCTGGTTCTATAGTTACCTAATTATTAATTGGTGACATTATTCACTGGTCAGCTATATCTTGGCCTTTCGTAGATGATTGGCCAATATAGTGCAGATCAAATTCTGCCGTGATAGCCTTCCAGCGAGCTATTTTACTGCTCTCGTATAGGTTGTGCATAATGGCCCTAAGAATGTTGATTTTACAGATGATGTTGACCTTGCTACAGAAAAGATAATGCCTACACTTTTTAAGCGTAAAAACTAATGCTAGGCAGTTACGCTCTACGTCGTTATACCTCGTTTCGTACGCACATAAGGCATGACTCAAGTAGTAGATGGGCACTTCCGACCCATCATCCCTCCTTTGGCAAAGTAATGCTGCTAACGCTATGTCCGACGTCGCGAGGTAAATGTAAAATGGTAAGTCCCTTTGTGGTGGGAAAACCGTCGGCAAATGTTGTAGTTCTTGTTTTAAGCTATCAAATGCACGTTGGCAATCGTCAGTCCATTCGAAATTAACCCCTTTTTTCAGCAAGTGTTGCATAGGGTGTAGCCTATCAGTTAATCTCGAGATGAACCGGCATATAAAATGTAAGCGTCCCTGTAACCCACGTAATTGCTTGAGGTCTGTGGGAGGTGTTAGCTTGACAATGGCTTTGACCTTGTCAGGGTCAACTCGTATGCTGGTTTCTGACACCACAAACCCCAGCATGCATCCGATTTTGACTCCGAAGGCGCATTTCTTTGGGTTAAGCTGAAGCTCGTATTTGGACCATCTTCTAAGGACTAATTCCAGGTCTCCTAAATGATCCTCAGACTTTAAAGACTTAACAGCTATATCATCTACGTAATCATTCAGCCTTCCTAGGAGGTAATCGCTGAAGATGTATGTCATGGCTCATTGATACGTTGCTTCGGCGTTCTTTAGACCAAAAGGCATCATAGTGTAATAAAAGGTGCCCCAGGGTGTCATGAATGTTGTTGTCAATTGATGTTTCGGGTTAATGTGAATCTGGTTATAGCCTGAAAAGCCATCCATGAAGGACAGCAGCGCATGCCCAGCTGTTGTATCCACTAGCTGGTCGATACTCAGCAATGGGAAGTTATCCTTAATTGTGGCCTTATTCAAATCCTGGAAGTCTATGCAGATGCATATGCTTCCAGTCTTCTTTGGGACGACTACAATGTTAGATACCCAATCCGAGTAATCGATCGCACGGATGAAACCAGCCTGATATAGTTTGGTGATTTCATCACGCATGGCTAGCACGATCTCTGGCTTGATTTTGCGTGCCTTTTACGTAACTGCTTTAATCTACGGGTCTAAGATGATGTTATGCTGGATTAGCCTGGGATCTAGTCCAGGCATATCCTTGTATGACCATGCAAAGATAGTAATGTTGTCTTGCAGGACCTGTTTTATAGCATCGTGCATTTTTTGGTCTAGCAAAGAGCTGACTTTAAGCATTTTGGCTTCACCCTTATGCGTAATGATAGAGACCTCATTGAGGGGGTCTTCGGTTATGTCCCCAGCCTCCAGGTCTAGCGTGCACATCGACGATTCTGGCCATTCTGGGGATGTCTCCGACGCAGCTATGGTTACGCCTTCTAAAGGGGGGTTAATGTCTATCAGCGTGGGGTCGAATTGCCTAAATACCTTCCCGTATGGGCCCGTCAAAGTTAGGGGTGCTGAAAATATTGCGTCCATTTGCCATCTATCCTGCAAAATTGCAAAGTGCGTAAATAATCAGGAGAAAGATGACGTAGTTTTGTCAAACGTGGAAAGTTAATTGAAGTTTGAAATTGTAAACAGGCTGTAATCAATGCTACCCGATTATGAGGCGATAAGATGTGATAGTTTAACGTCATTTCAGACAATGGCACATGCGATATCAGTCGCATTAATATCTTGAATTTCGAGTTCCATTTTAGGAGAGTCCCGCTGAAATCGGATATCAAGTCGATGATCCTCGCATATAAGTAAGCAGTTTTTTAATGAGAACAGGCTGTTGGCTGTTGTGAATTCGAATTTGTAACTGTTGCTGAACGAGAGAAGGAAGAGCAGAGGATTAGAGCGTGTGATCTTGCGACAATTTGCAAGTGTTAAACTGTGAAAAATTTTGAAGTTGTTGCAATGGCACCAAAGATCAAAAGGAAGAATGCAAAACTGGCCAAAATCGATGAGGTGCGAGAAAATCTGGAGTGCATTTTGCAGGTGGTGGTCAATGTTCGTAACCCTACACCTTTGAACTGGTAGGTCATTCCTTACATGCTTACGTTTGTTTTAATGTCTAATTTTTCATGGTATCTATTGCGTGAATGTGGATTTCAAATTGTGGACCTCGGGTTAATGTGAGGGTTTGATGGGGTTGCATCTACCGCCGTTGTCAGGGACGAACCTTGCGTTATTACAAGGGTTTGGGCGATTTTGGCCTAGATAACTAGGTGTAGTAAGTCTTCTGTATTAGTCATGAAAATGTAAATGTAGGTGTTAATGTGTGTATTGGGTTTTTTGTACAGCGTTACGCTAAAGTCTGTTTTGATTATCTTGGATATTGTCGGGGTTTTGTGTTGTATAAACCCCATCGTCTCCAATGTCCCTCCCCCACAAACGCGGTTGCAAGGGAAAGCTATTTGGTTTCAACGGGGTGCGCTCGAGTTTTTGCACTTCTTGCTGCGCAACTACAGCATCATTGTGTGGTCTGATTTGTCTGGAGACATCGCCGGTGCCATTTTAGAGCATCTGTTGGTGGGTTCTGCTCAAGGGATTCTGGCCTTTTTGACAGATGGGGCCATCGATACGGGTCATCCTGAGGACCGAGAACTTAGCGCCCGAGGCTTAAAGAGCTTAAACTAGATTTGGGAAATGGCTCAGTTCAATTGTTATCATGCATATAACATGTTGTTCGTGGATCGCCATGTCTCGACCTATTTCCAGAATCCACAAGGCACGGTGTACTACGCAGGCGGGTAAGCGAATTTTATTAACTGTCTATATTTTTGTTGTTCTTGTTATATGTCTATTATCGATGTGAAATGTAAGAGAAGCCTAGGTGCAAAATGTAAGATAAGCCTACGTTGTTGTATGGTACAGGTTTTTTATTCATGAAAACAGGTTAGTTGGAAATGGAGATGCATTATCATGGGCCGAAATGGCAATAATGGCATTCACTTCAACTAGCAACATGTGCACTGGTGTTATAGGGCAGATTGGCTTCGACATGCATGAGTACCCCACCCGCTATGCTGGGGCTTTTGAGAATTGCCAGAGACTCAAGTAGCTGCACGATGACTGGACCTTAGATCCGCCCCTTACCGTTGAGGACGTGCAAAGGAACCTTCCGTCATTTCCCTTGCCATTTGGACCTGGTGAGGCTACTATATAGTCAATTATTGTGTAATACAGTTGTAAATTGTGATTGTTGCATAATAGTGTTTGAGTTTGATTTGTGTTTTACGCTGTTCAGTTAGGGAATTCCGGGAGATTACCCTTACGATTTCCGGCTGCGAGGCGAACACCGTCCTTTTCCGCTACAGTGACATCAAGGATGCACAGCGCTGGCTCAGCCACTTAGCGGCCCCAGTCACGGTGACCACCAAGATCTGAGTAGTAGGGCTAATGGATCTATTTTTAGCTGCAAATCCTGATGTCCCCGCCAGTGAAATGCTAACCCTGGTCAACTCCTTCAACGAAAAGGCAGAGCATTTTTGCACGCGCGTACATAATGTACGCGTAAGCTTTAACATTGACGCTCAGCACTTCGCAGACCTATTCGGCGTCCCCTTGGATGGCCTTCCCGTAAGTGAGAAGGCGAACAGGAGCCTTGACTTCCAGGAGTGGTTGAAGGAGTGGGTAAGGGTCCCGAAGGAGACTAAAGGGTTTCCTTGCGAAAGATTCCAGATGGACGTTGCCAAGACACTTTATCCCCTTTTCTGGGCCCGAACTTTCCCCAAAACCCTCTCACAAGGGAAGTTCTTTTCTGTAGAACAGACCCATATTATGCGAGAGGTTCTGGAGGAGGGGACCCAGTTCAATCGGGCAAGCTATTTTGTTAAGGGACTGCGCAATGAGATGATCAAGCTTCACAAGAAGCTTGAGTCTCATTTCAATGTGCATTACGCCTTCTTCATAGCTTGCCTCCGACGGTTTGCTGAGTTTCTGGTCATCCAAAGGAATGGGATCTGGGTGCAGCAAGATTGAGACCAGCTGTCCAGACCTTGCATTTCCCACATCCTCAACACTACCCGTGGGTAGGATCCGTCGGAAGGGATCGGGGAGTCACTGTCTATAACAACCAAGGGTTTAGCGGTGCCCCAAGTACGAGGCCTCGAAAGCATAGGTGGGATAATGCCTCCTTACACCGGCTATGCCTCGCGAGGGAAACACCTGGCGGAAGAAATTATAGAACCTGCAGCTCAGCGTAAAAGGCTTCGTATAGTCGAGGCCCCTGGGAGTGATGCAGGCCGAACTGTGGCGGNCTATAGTCGAGGCCCCTGGGAGTGATGCAGGCCGAACTGTGGCGGTCAAAGTTTAGCGGAGTAAGCCTCCGCCTGGTAAGCGTGAAGGAATTGTATTATGCAATGTTTGTTTAGATGGTTTGAAATGATATACTAATGTGCTGTGATATGACCAGTGAGAATTACAGAGGAATTGATCCTTGAGACAAGGGCAGTAGTACTAAGTCGTGGGGAGGGGGCCTCAATTTTGGAAGAAGAGGCCCCAGCTGTTAGTGTGAGCCGTGCGCAGGCTTTGGTATGTGAGGAGGCCCCAGCTACTAGCGGGAGCCGTGCACAGGACCGGGTACATGAGGAGGCCCCGACTACTGGAACCAGTGACGCATAGACTCAAGTGCGTGAAGACGAAAAGGAGGTGGGAGATGTTGGCAAAGTTGCCACTGTCACCGGTAGAGGTAATGCATGTGTTAGTGAGTTTGCAGGATTCTATTAATGGATGGAGTTTCTAACTAGACTATGCTATAGGGGAGGAGGATGTATCCACGTCTGTCACTGTGAGCAGAGCGTGGAAAGACTTCCCTGACAAATTTTCCTTCATGGAAGGCGTCGTTAGTGACATGATCGAGCGCCTAGAGCGCGTTGAACCTAGAGCTGGTACGTTATGGTCGTAGTAAGTTTGTGATATGACATAGTGGTAATGTGTCATCAACATTTGATGGTTATTTCTATTAGGAGCTCGCCTCCGATGGGATCCCACGGAGCCCATTGATTTGGACACAATGGAGCCACCGTCCAATGAAGCAGCCATGCCACGTCACATTTATGAGGAAATGCGTAAATGTGCGTTATGCTCAACACACTCCTTATGGAAAGTAGGGGCATAAATGAAAGCCTATGGAAAAGGCTGCAGAGGTCGGAGCAGAGGGTTGAGTCTTTGACCAAAGAGGTCAGAGACTTAAGATCACGGTGCGACTTCCTACAGGCGCGGGCAACAAGGGATGAAGACTGGCGTACCGCTGTTGTCGATTACTCCCATTATTGGACAGCCATCCAAAACAGTGCATAGACAAGTCGGGCGTTAGTAGAGCAGCGGATGCAGATAGAGCTCCTAGCTCAGAAAAGCCAGGATTGGAGGGACTATTGTGCAAGCGTGCAAGAGTGGGGGCAGAAGGAGAAGGACCACAAACATCTGTATAAGTAAGAAAGTGTCACTTATCAGAAACTCTACTACGATTCTACCGTCAGGGCCCAATCCTTGGAAGTCTTCCTGGACGTCATTAGAGCTTTCGAAGCCTTCAAGAAATTTGAAGAGCAGGTGATTGTAAGTGCGTCCCTGGAAAGGGCGATGATTCTCCCTGGGGGTCAGGCTACAATCCCTACTTTCTTCCCAGACCCACCCCGCTGGAGCAGCATGGAGAAAGGGAAAGTGAAGGCCAGAGATACCTTGGGAGAGGATGTATGGCCATATCTAATGGAGGAAGAGATTATGAAGTGCTTGTGGGCTGGCCTGGACAAGCTTCCCTTTGCTGCGGAAGCAGGGCCGTCGCAAGTAAGTTTATGCATGAGTTAGTTTGAATTTTCTAATTATGATGTTAAGTCTTATGTAGCTAATGTGCTTACTATATTTAGGTACCAACCGAGGATAGGGAAGGTGAACAAGCTGAGGAGTTAGCAGAGGAAGCAGCCGAAGCAGAAGAAGAAGCAGAGGAAGAGGAGGAGCGCAGCGATGAAGAGCGTCCTCCTGTGGAGCCGATGCCGGAACAAGGACCTCATGAAGAGGAAATTCTTCATAAAAGAATAATTCCTAGAGATGATGGCCCACTGGAGGACGATCCACTAGGGCTGGATCCGGATTTAAGAGATACTGGTGACAACGACAGTAGAGGAAATGCATAATTGTGGTTTACGCATAGTTTTATTGATGGTGAAGTGAAGCATTTTTTTAGAAATGACTGAANCACAAAATAACTGACATTTAACACATCCACAAGGTTTTATAACACATCTTTTCAGTCATTTCTAAAACAATGCTTCACTTCACCATCAATAAAACTATGCGTAAACCACAATTATGCATTTCCTCTACTGCCATTGTCACCAGTATCTCTTNGACTAGTTTAAGGCCATTGCAGGCCTGGACTAGTTTAAAGCCATTGTGGGCCTAATGTGTAATGTAGAGAAAGTGTAAATGATGATAATGCATAATTCTGGGTAACTAGTGTAAGGCCATTGCTGGCCATAACTAGTTTAAAGCCATTGCGAGCCTTATGCGTAATGACAGTAGTACATAATCTTGCGTAATTATGATAAAATGATGTGGAAGCGTAAATAGCACTAGCATAGTAAATCAAATAGCATAAGTAATGACAAGCGTAAACACCGAAAGCGAATGTAATGTAAAAATGTATGAAACAAAAGAAATGGCTAAGTACAAGGCGCGATAACTTGCCGAAACATGAGAACGTATGCAAAGAACCATCATTCAACCATTAATGCTCAATTGTTTCTTAATGGCCTTTACGTTAAGCATTGTGTAAGGGCGAGGAGACTTATGGTTTAACTCCTCTACGCTGCCATCCAGAAATGGCAGGTCAGCCCAAGCTAGACCGTCATCATTGTTGTTGGTTTGTTGAGAGGTTTGGAGACGAGTCTGATCGTCAGTCGTTTCCACCACCGAACCCCGTTCCTCTTCAATGTTATTGACGGTCGTGGGGGTGCTTTCGTCACCGTGTATCACAACCTCCCCTCTGGCATAGGGCAGGTGTATCTCTTGGTGTATTGGTGACGAAACTGCCCTTAGCTGGGCTAACCACGACCTCCCCAAGATCAGGTTGAACCCTGGCATCTCCTCGATGACTAAGAAAGTGGCCTCTGTCGGGAACTGATCCCCTACCAAAAACTCAATACGCACCGTCCCCTTAACTTGAACCCGTGCCCCGTTGAACAATTTTACACAAGCCGTTATCATGGGTGTGATTTGGTCGACCAGACCTAACCTATCCACGATGGAATAGGGAATGACGTTGGTAGCTGCGCCATCGTCTACGTGCACTCTCCGGATCCGGTATTGATCGAACCGAATGGTGATGAACATGGGTTCAGTTTTGACCTGATCTTTCTCAGGATTGTCTTTGATAGAATCATCGTGAAAGGTCAGCGAGGTAGGCCTGGGTTGCTCAGCTTCAGAAGGAAACATGACAGCATGTATCGCTTCCTCGTCAGCTAGTAAGCTTTCATCCAATGATATGGATGTCAGCATGCGTACCATAGCCTCACGGTGTTCCAGAGATGTCATAAGCAGGTCGTAAAGGCTCAGTGTTGTGTTCTTTTTCTTGAGAGCCTGTTTGACTTATGTAAATGCATCGAGGAGGTCCTTCTCTCGGCTAGGTTGTTTATCCCCTTTGTCCTCTTTCATTCGGCCCAGGAGATGGATCTCCCGAGGTAGAGCGGTGTCAATCAGGGGGCTATTCTTTTTCTTGCCAAGAGAAGGTGGCTGCATTTCCGCACCTTTATCCTACCCTTGAGGTACAGGCGAAGGCACAGAGGCCAGGGGCCTAGGCTTAGGGAAGCCAAGCGTAGAATGGTCTTTCGTTGCGTTAACTGATGTGTTCTCTCCCTTTTGTTTGGGGGGTGACGGTTGACGCTTTTGGTCGGAGGTCTGCCCCTACGTGAGAGGAGCAGCTTGTGCTTTTGGTTCCCTAATAATGAAGGATGCCCTAGGCGTGGGCGCGGACAAGGCTGCGGCTTGACTGTCGCTACATGACTAAGGGTGTACCCAAGAAGGTGCCCGTATGATGAAGGGCAGCCTCGAGACCCCACTGGCTGCCGATGAAATGGTTGGCCCCTTTTGTGAGCTGGCAAGGACATGCAAAAAAAAAGGTTGTTTTGGCGGTTCCCTCCTCTCACTGTCCGTACTCACCACAGTGATTGTATAAGGATCATCGTTTACGTTCAACGGGTCCTTATATACGTGCAATGTTTGGTTTTCGGGACGCATCGGGTGACTTCTGTCTAACTTGAGTGAACCATCATCCAACATACGTTGAATGTTATCTTTCAGCGCCCAGCAGTAATCCGTATTGTGACCACACAGCTGGTGGTAGTCACAGAAACGGTCTAGCCTGAAAGATCTCGGAACTGGTGGTTCGTTAGGTAAGGCTAAAGAAGGGTTCTTCAGCAGTTCACAATGACGTCTGTGACACTTCAGAGATTCCTTGGACACCTTCTTAGGTTGAATGTGCCCTACCCCTAACAGTTGTTTCAGTAGTTCAGAATGCTTTACAGGTAATGCGGTGTACTTTGAGTGATCCTAACGCTCAAAGTTTGGCTTAGGCTGAGGGGGTCCTTCAGGGGCAGTTGTGTCTTGGCTGGTGCCGGCACCAGCTGTGGTCTCAGGAGGCACCGTGGGTGCCTTCTTGTTCTTAGTCTTTGTTCCCTCGGTCATCGCAGCTACTGTCGTTGTCACTGCTTTACCTTTGTCTTTGCTCTTGTTATGTGCATTCCTGTAGGCGACATACGCTGGGTCCTTGCTGGCCTCCGCAGCATCTTGGATGCTTCTAGTTTGAGCGAAGGCCTGGTGTAGAGAGTTGGGGGAAAGATAATATAGCTTTGACTTAATAAAGTCATTACCTGCCCCCTTGAATATAGCCAACAGATGTAAGTCCACGATCGGCTCGCGGATCTCATTCAAGGTGGCATTCCAGCGTTGTATGAACTTTTGGACGGGCTCGAGCGGGTCTTGTTTCACCCCCATGAGCTAATCCAATGTGACTTCCAGTTTCAAGTTGTATTTGAAGAGGGTCAAAAATTGGGTCAGTAGCTCTTCCAAGGTTGAGATGGAGGAGCGTGAGAGGGCTCGGTACCAGTCCAAAGCTTTCCCTGTTAGAGATATTGCAAAGACTCGGATGATGGTGTGTGGCCACTATTGCAACAACAAGGACTCAGACCTAAACGTGACCAAGTGAGCATTGGGATCTCCCTCCCCATTGTACTTGGTAAAATGAGGTAGGGACATCCTTGGCGGCAACAACAGGATAGGGACTACTGGGCTAATCGAATCATCCTGGTAAAAGTCCATGATCTGAATGGTATCAGAACCAGCGGATTTGAGGCGTCGAACCTCCTCTATGAGAGTCTGTATAAGCTGGAAAGCTTGGTCCAGACCTATTGACGGAGGTGTCTGTGTAGAAGGCATAGGAGGTTGGACTGGGAGCGTAGCGCCAGGGAATGGAAACGATGGAAGAGGTTGGCTGGCAGCTGGTGGGGCAGGGATTCTAGCCGGCAGGGGAGCCTGTGAAGACCACCACCCACTAGTTTGCGAAGAGGGGTTAGCCACCACCTGCTACATGAGATAAGGATGAGGATACTATGGTACCATCTGTGGAACATGCATTGTGGGTGCAACCGGGGGTTGCACGCCATACACCACATACTGGGTATGTTGCGCCGCCGGGCTGGCCCACTGGCTTGCGGTAGGCTATTGGGCGTAAGTTTGTGGCTGAATGGCCACAGTAATCTGTTGAGTTGGAGGGGGCAGAAGTGACAAGGTCTACGCCAGGCGCATTGTGTATATGTTGTGAGGTTGTATCTGAGGGATAAAGTAGGACGCGGTGGTCGCCGGGACCACCACTGGGATGCTAAGTACCCACGGTGAGGAAATTGCCCCCACGTTATTATGAGGCATTTGTACTTGCAGCCCAGATGGCTGCGCGGTGGCCTGCGGCATGGCAGGGAAATGCATCTGTGTGGTCATGGCTGGGTCAAGAGGAGCAACCTCTCCGTTGAAAGGGAACAAGGGATTTATGTACGTTTGGGGGCTCAGAGTATGGAACGAATGTTCCGACTGGGCTGCCAACTCATCCTCTTCCTCTTCCCCATCCTAGGGCTCCAACGTAGCCCGTGAAGCCTGGCCTCTGTCCATGACCAACTGTGTTATAAGTTCATGTTGGTGTTCGGTTAAGGGAATAATGTCGTAAGCTGTTGGTTTGAAATCATGGCCCCCTCGGTGAACCACCTCAAAGTTTCGCTTCGCTTCGACTTCGGCCCGGCTAAGAGCTAGCTTCGCCTGGATCTTAACACATATAAAGTTGTATTCTTCAGGGGTTATGACCATGAAGACAGACTCTTTTCCCTGAAGTCTCAATGATCGATGCAATGGCCCCTAAGATCCTATTGCGCTAGGAGCTGTTCTGGTGACCGCGATAGGGTTCACAGATGTGGCACCCAAGTCGGCAGGGACCATGACGGTTGTGGTCGTGTACAAGAAATCCATTGAGAAATGAGATTAACGATAACTAGTAATTGGATCTAACAATTGGTTGGGAACAAAAGCATGAATAGGCTTTCTACCCTGTAGGATTCCAAAGAAATCGTCCTTGCGACCTATCTACACCACACGATTTGCCGTAAACTTCCCTAGAGGTATTACGTCTACGGTTTAGGATATGGATCGCTAACAGGGCTACCTAAAATATTTGGATCGAAGGTTCAATCCCTCCTTCTAGCGCTAGAAAACTGTAATAACGAAAAACATCAGCAGCTAGAAAATACTAAACAAACTCTGTGTAGACAGTTTTAACCACGGATCCGTGCGAGGGCTATGCTGAAAAAAATGAATCTGCAGCGCCCTGAATGGTCTTGTCCATTAGACAGGGACCTACTAGTCAGTAAACCGATGGAGATAGTGAATATCTCGTGGAACGATCTGATTCGAGGAATTGCAAAATGAGGGAAAAACTATGTAGATGAATTGTAACGATGATAACGCTAAATACGATAAGAGGAGGCTAACACAAGAGAAACACGTAGTTTCAAGATCTGCGCTTTGACTTAAAAGATGTATATTTTGTATATCACATTACAATGGAGAAGACCTCGATTACTTGACGTAAAGCAGGCACAAAACAACAAGAAAACTATCCAAACAGGAGTCCGATCTACCTCGTGGGCTAAAGCCGGGATGCAAGGAAGGTCAAGCTCTAACGTCTACCGATCAACTGTTTCTGACCAATAGAGTCCTCCCCAGCAGAACGATTACTCCAGTCGCCGGTGCTCGAAGCGAACTATGCTCTGTTTCTGCCGGAAGATGATGCTGTCAACAATTGCCAAAGCGCTGCTCTTTGTATCTCTGCTCAAAAGTGATAAGTGCTCCAGTGCTTAGAAAAATGTCTTTGCTTCTTTGATTTGCCAACCCCTGTATCCTTGTCAACTGGGGTATTTATAAGTTGTGACGTCCTGTAGAAAAGGCGCAACCCTGATGACGTATGTCCCGAATGTTTCGGGTACTGTTGGCTTGACCATTTTCGTGTCAGACTTCATGACTATGCACAATACGCTTATTTGCGTATTGTGCATATAAAGAATAGATGCTCGTCGGGCATGTCTCAACTGTCTTTGGGTCATATTACACTCATTAACACTGTGTTGCATGTATGAGCGTAACGTAACATGGAAACAATGGAGTTAAGCTATTTTATGCTCGCTTACGCAGCCACGCGTAATGAAGCGTAAAACAATGTTTAGCTCGACGGTGCAATACGCTATGATACGCTGCATTGCGTAATGAGCGTATGATGAGCAATCGCGCTTTTTTAGACTTTTCTTTTGACTATTTTGGAGGTCATTACGCTGCCGTGCGTAATAGAGCGTAAACCTGGCCTTGAACAAAAGACTTAGCAAAATATACAAGAAGTCGCATATTACGCTGCTCAAGCCTTTTCCCATGCCGAAGTAACTAGCCTTCTGATGCCGGACTATGTTTAAACAGAATCACGCTAAGCACCATTACGTTACGTCGTGTGGTATAGCGTAAACAGAGAAAAACATAGTAAGATTAGGAATTTGCACAGGAGGTTGAGGACTTGATGCTATGCGCCTCTTGGTGTTGCTCTGTCTTATTCTCCCTTCTGGAATTATGACATGCGCCCTTGCCTGAATTGCGAATCTTTGCCTGAGGCCGACTCGTAGTTTTCACGGTGTTTCAGACACCATGGGGAACCTTTTATTACAAAATGATGCCTTTCAGTCTCAAGAACGCTGGGGCCACGTATCAAAGAGCAATGACATTCATCTTTAGTGATTACATGTTACACTTGCTCAACAACTATGTAGATGATATTGTGGTTAAGTCCAAAACATCAAAACAACATATACAAGACCTTGACCTGGTATTAAAATGTTGTTTACAGTATGAATTGAGACTCAACCCAAAAAAAATGTGTCTTCGGCGTTAATACAGGCAAAATGCTTGGATTTATAACCTCAGAAGCAGGGATACGAGCAGAACTCGATAAGGTTAAGGCCATAACAAACCTGAAACCACCAGGCAACCTTACCGAACTTCGAGGTATACAAGGTAGATTGCATTTTATCAGGTGCTTCATAGAAAAATTGACAAACAAACTAAAACCTATGAACCACTTGTTACACAAAAATGTCCATTTTGAATGGACTCCGCAGTGTCAAGAAGCATTCGATAACATTAAAATGGCACTTGCCTGATTACCAACGGTTTATCCACCTCAAAACGATAAACCATTTTACATTTACCTCGCTACTTCAAATTCGTCAATCGTGTTTATGCTTTGCCAGAAACGAGATGACAGAACCGAAGTCCCTGTGTATTACTTAAGCCATGCATTAGTTGCTCACGAGAAAAAGTATAAGGACGTGGAGAGGTCTTGTTTAGCTTTGGCCTTTTCTTTGAGAAAATGGCAACATTACCTCTTCCATAACCAAGTTAATATAATTTGCAAGGACAATGTGCTCAGGGCCATCATGGGAAACATTTACGAAATAAGTTGGATAGCTCTTTGGAAAGCCATGATAGCTGAATTTGACTTACACTACATAGCCCAATCATCAGTTAAGGGTCAAGCCATAGCAAATTAGATGGCCGCATCACCAACACATGATCAAGCAGTAATAGAGCCAGAGTTCCCAGACGAGAATGTAAGCACAATAGACATAGTGCCCAGCGACTACGATGCCATTCTAAACTTTGATGGAGCATCCACCTCTCGAGGTGGAAGTGCAGCCACTGTCATCACCTATCCCTCCGGGGAGATCTTACCCTTTGCTTATCATTTCAACTTTCATTGTACAAAAAACATAGCAGAGTACGAAGGTCTCCTTAGAGGTCTCGCGGCAGCATTGGCTTTAGACATCACATGCCTTGTGATTAGAGGAGACTCGCAACTGGTCATAAACCAAGTCATAGATGTCTATACATGTAAAGCCCAACATTTACAACCATGCTGCGACTTGGCAAAACACCTAATGAGGTGATTTGAAAACATCAATGTGCAACACATCTCTAGAAATGACAACAACATCGCAGATGCACTAGCCACCTTGGCATTAAGCATATCGCCTGACATGTTCCACACGTTGCCAAGCTCCATAACCAGTTGTGCTGAACCAATAACCGATACTCTTGACATGCTGCTGGTTGCATCTGTTAGTACAACACATGCCATAGAATGGTATGATGACATAAAAGAATACCTTCTACGTGGAGAAACACCACGACATCTAACAAATGCACAAAAGGATGCAGTACGAAAACATTCTAAGCAGTATACCCTAGTAGGGGACACGTTATGTCGTAGATCCGATGAAGGCATATTGCTAACATGCGTCAATAGTACCGATGCCCAAACCATTGTCGAACAAGTACACGACGGACTATGCAGAGGACATATAGCACCAAAAGCCATGGCAACAAAGATCAGATGCTTAGGCTACTATTGGCCACACATGGAATACGACTGTCTCTCCAAGGTTAAAACATGTAGTACTTGTCAAAAACATAGCAATCTAATACATGTCCCACCAAATGAGTTGCATAAGGCGTAAAAAACATGGCCCTTTCAAAAATGGGGATTGGACCTTATCGGCCCGATAACACCTTCATCTTCTGCAGGGCATAGCTTCATCATAACCGCAACCGAATATTTTACAAAGTGGGTAGAAGCTACTCCCCTTCGAAAAACTACATCTAAACATGTATGCAATTTCATTCTCGAAAACATTGTGACTCGCTTTGGCATTCTCATGACCATCATCACTGACAATGGGCCACAATTTAGCAGTGCTGAGACCAAAACCTTTTGTGAAAGTCTAGGGATCAAACACTCGTTTTCATCTCCTTACTATCCTCAGAGCAATGGGCAAGCAGAGGCGATGAACAAAACGATTATTAGAATACTCAAAAAGATGCTCACCCAAAACAAGCGAAGATGGCACGAATAATTGATATACACACTGTGGGCATACCGTACTATACATCGAACTTCAACAGGTAAAACACCATATAGTCTTGTTTATGGTTCAGAAGTTGTTTTACCTTTGAAATTACAGGTACCATCTTTAAGGATAACACTTTCCAGACTCCTCAACGATGGGCAGAACAATGATCTGCGCATCATTCACCTAGACTCGGTAGAGGAAGAACACATACGTTGCCTATGACATCGGTATCAAAAACAACAACGGCAATGATCTGCGCATCATTCACCTAGACTCGGTATCAAAAACAACAACGGCAATGACATCGGCACGATATCCATAAGCGCCCTATCAAAGAGGGTGACCTTGTACTTAAGGTAGTTCGAGTACACTCAGACAAATTCTCAGCCAACTGGGAAGGGCCTTACCTGGTCACTAAAGCATTTGACAACAGAGCATTTAAGCTTGCTAATATGGAAGGGAATGAGTTTTCCAATCCAACCAATCACTTGTTCTTAAAATCATTCTACATTTGAGTACAAGCTCAGGTACGTGCAAGTCCTGGAGTCACGACTTTAAACTGATACCACAGAATAGTCCTGGATTATGAATTAAAACTGATACCACAGCTCGTCCTGGAATCATGATAATAAACTAATACCACACAGTATCCGCAATGATGATAAACTAGCACCCGTCCGGCACAATAGTAAAACTTCCACTGTTGCATTCACCAGAGTCCGCTAAAGCTATAAACTAGTTTGCCTCTTCATGGTCCACTAAGACTAAAAAAAATGGCAACGTAATGTCCGCCACGACACTAAACGGGCAATGTCCAACTGGTTATGACAAAAAACTAACCCATGATAGTCCGCCAAGACTATAAACCAGAAAGTTCATCTCTGGTTCCTCAATCCGCCATCACATTCAAACTTCATCAGAATCACTACATCGCTCACCATCAGATAATCCAACCAACTTCACTGCCACTCATATGCCATGCTTGAAATCACCTCCAATCTCTTGGTCATTGTGTAAGTCTAAGCTCCCATATTCACTCATGTTTTTCTTGTTTCCTTGGAGTTATGTTTGCAGGATGACACCCAGAGGTTTTCGTACAAAAATGCATTTCATCATAAGCAATAAGATGGGATAATGTTCACAGCACACATGGAAAGACTAAATCAAACCATTCGCTAGTACATCCCCATCTCCAGACACACTCTCGTTATCTATTCACCGGCACAGTCCACTCAGTCACACCTTTGATACACCTCGTACGTCCAAAACCTTGAGCACATTGTTGCATACTATAACACTTCGAAGCAGTTGCAACACACGACAAAGCACTTGCACATGAGTACAAAATCACAGCAAATTTTCTTTCCAAAAAAAAAAAACAAAGAGACCCTTGGCACTTCCCATACAAGCCCCAAGCAGGAAGGAAATCATCTTAAAACCAAGTACTCATGTCAAAAAATAATCAAAACACATCTAGTTGCATAGCTTTGGCTCTCCGCCAATAGGCTTTCCCTAAAAACTAAACAAAGGCCCTATTCTTCCAAGGAATGCAACACATCCTCCCGTGGCTTTGGTCTTGCCAGCAAGTTCTCTTGAACATTACCCAAGAGGCTTATTCCACCAAAGAACGCACATTACAGGTCTGGATTCCAAGTCTGCTAAAATAATGGCTATTGACAAGGATCAGCATGACACACACACCAGAACATCCCCTTTTCACCAAGTGTAATCCCTTGGGCAGTTACTAGCCTCCAATCCTCATTCTCCTACCAACTACAAAGTTCCACTTTCCCAATCCCATGTACTACTGAACACGGTGCGATGACGTCTAGTCAAGTGGTAACAGACAAAGTCTCTATCAAGTTGCTTGTGGTGTTTTGCACTTCTTTGTCGACGCTTCTCGGGTTGATTCCTCCAAATGTCAACTAAGAGGGGCCAATGAAACACCATAAAATTTGGAGCTTAGCACTTGTCTGACACCAAACAGGTCCCTGGGACCCACAAGCGACCACAGCTACGTCTGGTGTCAAACATAGCAACTTCGGAGATTAGATGCTCAATTTTCACTAAGTATGCAGTTCCAACGTATACGCCCAAGTGTACATTCCCAGCGTATATGCTCAAATTCTCAGCATATACGCTTAGCATATACACCCAGCGTACACACCCAGCGTACACTCCCTGCATATATGCTCACCAGCAACAACAGGTGCATACGCCCGACATGAAACCTCCAAGGACGACATGAAAACAACACTATAGAGCGAGATTTGGCACAAGGCAGCAACCATCAGCGTATATGCCTGGCGTATACGCCCACAATAGCAGCATATACGCCCCAGCGTATACGCCTAGCACGTCATCATATATGCCCCAGCATGTACGCCCAGCATCCATCAGCGTATATGCTGGCGTCAACAACATCTATGCCTAAGTTCGCATACTCAGCACCCCCAGCCTATACGCCCAGCATATATGCCCACAGTCTACGCTCACTGTAGACAGCGTATACGCCCAGCGTATACGCTCGAAAAATGTAACATATTGTATACTTGTAAATTTTATGCCCTTGCACCTGCTCAACGCGCCACGTGTCGCCCAACCCGAGTCTTCCGTCAAAACCTGTATAAAACCCCAATTTTTCACGAAATCGAGATGGTTGGAAAATTCCCAGGGCACACCAGAGAATAGAGACGCTGAGAACCAAAGCTCAAAACCTTTTACGCTGGACAACCCTGTATGCTGAGCATACAGCCTCTACGTTGTGCTTACAGTGTGAACCAGCCGCAATCATCCCTGCATCCACCAGGGCTTTCGTCTGCCTTGTGTTCCACTCACAACTGCGTTTGACTGGTGCATGTACTTTCATTCTGTAATGCCATTGTTACATTTTCTTCCCATAATCATTTACAGTTTGCATTAATCGTTGTACGTATTCTATTTACTCCTGTTTACATTTACGCTCTGTTTGCATTGATTACACTGTTTACGCTTCGTTTAGGCTCGCTACGTCATTTACGTATAACCCAGCGTATAGCACTTCGGTGTACGTTCGGGGAAATCCTTATCTGATCTGCATGCGAACCACCCAAGGTACTCTACCTTCGTTCATTCTAGCTCGCCCTCAGGCAAAGGTAGGGTCTTCTATGCGCATCCTGCGACCCCACGGTCTCTGTTTCCTTCCATCCGGAGATCGATGATTTCAGGCGGTAGACATGCCCAAAGGCTTTCCTCTAACTAAGGCCCTTCCTTCCTTTTTTTTCTTTTCTTCTTTTTCTACAGTGATAATTATTCTTTGTGATGGTTGTGGATTCATGATGGTTAGTAGGAAGAAACACATCAATGTGAGGTCACTATTCATGGTATGGACTTGGTCTAAACTTGGATGGATAGGTATGGCGATCATTTTAATCACATTTATCACAAGAACCTATCGCAGACATGGTAAAGCACATTACATCCTAATCTCTAGAATCCCTTCTCGTCCCATTCATTCACCTTAATGCTACATACAATTATGAGCCTTTTGGTTTTGTGTAGTATAGTGTAACATCCCAACCACGGCAGTTTGTGTGTTGCTTGAAATAAAGACATGATTAACATTTAACTTCTAGGGTATCCACGGACATCTATAGAAGTGCTTATGCAAGGGCATTATGGTAGGAGCCTACTTTGGGAAGGATCTACTTGCATAACTTTAGTTGATCATGGCTTTGGACTAACCTTCACATCTTACTAAACATCACTGATTATTTCTCTAAATTTATGCATGATTTTGGAACTACTTCTCATCTTTTTCATTAAATTTTCCTACTTTTCGAGTTTCATATCCTTAATTTTTCTTGGCCATCTTTTGAATTAGACCTTTGGTTTCAATTGTTTGAAAACTTATGCTCCTCTAGAGTTATGCTCATTAGTCAAGGGGCTAGGGATGTTCACTTTGAAATTTTCTTTTGAAATTTTTTAAATTTTTCTAACATCCTATTTTTGAAAATCATGGTAACTAATAGTAATTGATAAAAAAATGTCAATAGCTTAATAATTTTAGTTATCTTATAGCCTTGGGCATAGTACGATGTCATCACCTTATGCTTAAACATAAACTAATAGATCCAAAATGGTTAATTATTAAGGAAAAGTTATCAAAAATAATGCTGAACTTTTGGTAACTGGAGGTGATGCTAAAGAAATGCCTAAGGAAGATGGTCTTTTGGTAGGCATAAGAACGAAGACAAGAGAGGAACAACAGAGGATATGCCCATGAACAAATAGTAGCACATATTGGATAATATCTAAAACATCACATGATTGCTTGATCAATGGGATGGTTGAAACACCATAAAATTTTAGCACCCTCATGCTTCAGTAGAGTCTTGGAATTTGGACAAGGACTTTCTCAAGTGCAATGTCATGATGGTTCGGTAGGAAAGTGTAGCATCTAAGGATAGACTGTCCAATCTAGCATGTTTTCTATCTCTAGGGTTGATAGGCCCCTTGGATTCTTTAGCCTGCCCAATTGGACAATTGACTTGGCTAACAGTCTATCCAAAAATCATGCTAGGAGTTATTGGAAGTGTTCGAGATGAGCAAAATAGTTTGGAAAGTTTTCTAGTAAAGAAGTCTGCTATGCTACGATATGCTATGCAGGGTAGAAAGCGTTGAAAGATAACCTCTCAAGCGTCAAAATGTGAATTGACAAAATGATTACAAGACAAGTTAGGATTCAGCCAACACAAGGTGTTACTCTATGCTATGCTATGCAGCATAGCACAATGTAGCAAAGGCATAGCAGAAAGGCCCATCTTGTCAAGTGATTCCAATAAGAACATTGCAATTTAGCAAAGACATCAACCTCCAAAAATGGTTGCCCCACTTAGCCCTCAAGGCTTAGAGCAAAATTTCTTGCTAGAAAAATGGTAGATTGAACAAGGAAGCATGATACAATGGTTATTACGCTATGCTATAATACATAGTGTAGCATAGCATAGCAACAATGCAAAAACAATAGAAGTGTTCTAAACATGAATTCAGCAAGTCTGAAGGCTTCCCAGCATGAAGGAAAAAAGTGGTAGTTGCTTGCTTGACCAAGACCCACACCAATGCTCTTCGGCTCCTATGCAAATTTCTATCAAGACTAGTGGCTATGCTATGCTACACTACATAGTGTACCACAGTGTAGAAAGCAGCTACTTATGCTACACCAATGTGCTCAACAGCGTGAGTAGTGCAATACTGGCACATAAGCATCAAGACATCTTCGGGTAGCTCTACAACTTGTTGGCAAAACTCTTTCTCACTCTGGCATCTCCTTGGAAAAATTAGCTATTTTACTTCATTTCTCATACCCCTGGTCAACTCCCAAAAGATTGTTCCTACAATTGACCTTGCTTGTAAGAGTAGGGAAGACATAGTCCTAAATCATACGCTCCATTTTGCTTGCATTGATGGCACACTAGATTTTGGCGCATGTGGTTTTAGCAGTATGTTCATAGTGTAACAAAGCTTACCTCCAACAACTCACACCTACATAGGACAACCATATTTGCACCTTGTAGGGCCTAGGAGACATGGCATCCAAACCATGTTTCTCTCCTACTCCTAGCCCTATAAATACCCCAACAAACAATGCTCAGGGGGTTGGCAAAAAAATTGGCTGCTGGGTTGACTGTTGACTTCTAGCATTGATTGGCTTTTAAGTTGGCTTTGAGAGAGCATAGTTGGATATTTTTAGTACTCTAGTTGGCTTTCAGTTTGCTGGTTGGCTCCACGGTTCAGGGATCTATAAGCATACTATTCTGTGTAAGCTATACCTCTTCTGTGTTGCATGTTCTAATGTACACCTTTCAGTAAGGAAAAGGATCAAACCCACGACCTTGGGGTGGTGCAGTTTCTCACCCAAGCTTGTTTTGCTATTCACTTACTATCATGATTTTTTTTTGCATTATTTTCACCATTTTACATTTGTTGATCATGTATTTACTTCACGTGTCTCGTTTCCAAAACAAACATTTACAAAAGGTTAAGATACACCGACTAAGTTCTTGTATGATCAACCAAACCATTTAGGGCACCCCACTTCCATTTCTCTCTAGCACAGCCTTTGCATGGATCTAGGGTTAAACTGTTCACCTAGCAACCTCTTAGTGTTCCAGCCACTGACATTTTCAATCGCTACAGGTTTTGGCACTAGAAGGAGGGCCTTTTTGGTGCCCTTTCTATGTCTTTGGCTGCTATAGTTTTCGGTCACTACAGTTTTTGGTTGCTCTCTATACCCTGTCATGCACTAGTGTAAACGTGACAATCTTTTGTGGTTGTTTATGCATCGTGTCGTCCAGAATAGTCACAACAATGGTTCCTTTGAAACCTGGCAGGATGAAAAGCCTTCGAATGCTTATTGATCTCTATGTTTCTCATTTGTGATTTTTTTAAAATTAGGTAAAATGATTCCTTTGATAACCGTTGTTTCCACCTTGAGCCTTGAGGCTTCTTTCTTAGCTCAAAGCACCGTAGGTGCTGAGAAGCCACCTATCCTAGTGCTGGTGCCATGCTAGTCTCTTAGGATCTAACATCCATCACCTGAGTTCTTGGCACAGGATGTAGAGTGTTACGACTTCCTCTATGCAAAGATCTAGGAAAATCTACCTTTGGATTACCAAGAACTTGAGGACAAATGCAACTTCGAGTTCCTTTATTGGAATGGAAGGGAGTTTATCCCTACCCCTGACATTATCATCCCCTTGACAAAAATGTATCAATGGGTCTTAGACCAATTGATGCGAGTTAGTAAGTTTAGGGAGTAGGACATGACATCCCATTACAATGAAGCGTTCCAAGATGGGCAGGAAGACCTGGACTTCCAATCCAAGGGTGGTGGCCCGACTTACCCTATGACCATTCCTCCCACCATGATCTTTAGGTTAAACCTACTTTTTGCATCAGCCCCGTTTATGATTACCATGACTCTATCGCAATCTACATTTTCATTAGCCATGGGTATGCATTTTGCACCCTCAGCGTACCAACATGCTCCTCCCTTAGTTTCATTCCCCGAAACTCTCCCTCCTCATTCTATGTTTTCCTTGTATTCAGCATTGATCACAGGTACGTTGCCCTACATGCACACTGCTTCTACTTCACAACTGCATGGAGTCTTCACTCCTATTCCATCATCTACATCTGTTCCACCATCAATGGCAAGCCTAGCCCCAATCGCTTGGTGGACACTAGCCACTTCGCTCCCTGTTTCACAGCCCTCCAAGATGCCACATTACCCTTACCACCAAGCATACGAAGTTCTATAGGTATCACAACCAAGCCTAAGACTATGGCCCATCCCATTAGTCATACAAATGACTAACCCTATAGCACCACCAGTAGTTGCTACTCCAACACCATCACCCACTAGGTGGTGGACCTCACAGGTAACACCCTTGACAAGGGCAGCCCCAATGGCACACCTTATGAGCCAGGCCATTGTCCTTACTACGACACCAATGATGGTTTCCACTACAACCCCACAACCATCTATGTCATCTCCGAGTCTAGACCAAGTGTTCCAACTTATCGAGACCCTCAATAAAGAGATTAAACATCTCAAAGATGTCGGTTTCAACACAGTGCAGGTCATGAATTTCTACCATGTTGATCCCATCAGCCTAACCATTCCCATGCTCATGTTACCCCCTGGGATGCCACTCCCCCAATTCACAAAATACAATGGGGAGGGTGATCCTAACGCACATTTAGTGATGTTTAGATCTAAATATTTGTTGTTGTAGCAGTAGCCACACACTATTATTTGTGTCTTTGCTATGTCTTTAACGAGCAAAGCTTTAGAATGGTACCGCGTGCTTCCATGCACCTCCATCTCAACACTAGAGGAGCTACTGATCTAGTTCATAACCCACTTCAAGTATAACTTGAAGCCCAAAGTCATGCTGGATCAGTTGATGGACATTAAGTAAGACCCACTGGAGTCAGTGCAAGAGTTTATACAGTGGTGAGCACTACCTTGAATGAGATCCATGAGTCCATTGTAGAGGCTGATTTACTGGCTATCTTCAAGGGGATGGTAAATGATTTCATCAAATCCAAGATGTACTACCTAGCCCCATGCTCTCTTAGTCAGGCTTTCACCCAAACGAAGAGCATTCAAGATGCGGCTGAAGCTAGTAAAGACTCGGCCTCTGTTGCATAAGAAAATGCATATACCAAAAAAGATAAAGAGAAGGGCAAAGCTACAATGGCCATGGTGGCCACTATGGAAAATGAGGCAAAGCCCAACAACAAAAATAATAAAAAGGTGACCACAACGTCAACTAACCACATGCCTAGCTTAAATAATGTTTCCCAACCCTCCGCATTAGCACCATAGGCATCAACCAAGCCTAAACCCAACTTCGAACGTAAAGATCGCTTCAAATACACCTTCTTACCCCTCAAGCCTTCAAAACTCCTAAAGAAATTATTAGGGGCTAGGTATATTCAACATAAATGGATGTTAGAGGAGATGAACAAATGACATCAGCGGTATTGCAAACTCGTTAGGAACCCCTCCTTGGCTACAGCCAACGAGCTGCTAGTTCCTATGAACTTTAGGCTGGAGCGGTGTAATGAACAAAAATGTTGGTGGCTGGAAACACTAAGAGGTTACTGGGTAAATAGTTTATCCCTGGATCCATGTGAGGGCTGTGCTGGATAAAATGGAAACGGGGCACCCTGAACGGTCTGGTCGATCAGACGGGGACTTAATTGGTGTAACTTAACCTTATCTGAACTTTGTTTTAAATGTTAAATGCACCAGGTATAACTAATAATCAATAAATGTAGGAATGTAGAAAATAATGTTAAACAATGATAACAATGAAGAAATAATAGAATAAGCTAGGGTAAGGTAATGCATTGCCACAAAGTCGTGGGTTTAATTCTCTTCCTTGCTTGAAGTGCGCAACAACTTATACAACGCTAGAGGTGCATAGAAAGTTCAAGAATGACTAGAACGCTCAAAAAAATCTACCAAATATAATTTTGAATGAGAACTTAAAGGTCAAAAATGTAAAGATTCCAATGCAAATGGTCAATACCAAATGTCAAGGCAAAATGCCAACTCAAAATTGCCAACAATTGCCAAAGTTGCCAACCAAAATTTTTTCCAACCCTAAATTTTGTCAACCATTTGAGCATTTCTCATTGGGGTATTTATAGGGCCAAGAGTAGGTGAGAAATGTGATTTAGGTGCCACATGTCCTAGACCCATGAGATGATGATGTGCCCGTACTACATAGATACGCAAAACTGGTCGTCAACCTGCTATGCTGCAACCATGTTGTCAAAACTAAAGATGCTGGAATCAGGTGTGCCAATAATGCAAATGAGAAATGAAGCACATCGATGTAGCATAGCTACTTTCTACACTATGCTATGCTATGTATCATAGCACATTGATGTAGTGTAGTTGCTTGCTACACTATGCTACACTATGTAGCATAGCATAACATAGCCACCGGTTTGAAAGAGAAACTTGCATTGAAGTCACTATCTTTTGCTGAAAGCCTTGGCACATGCGGGGTTAGCTTTTGGATCATTTTATCAATTTTCATATTTGCTACACTATGCTACGCTACGTAGCATAGCATAGCGTAGCAGCCAATGTAACTTGTGCTTCTATCAAAACTACGATGAGAAAAGTTTTCTTGCTTTGCCCTTGCTATGTTGTGCTATGCTATATAGCGTAGCATAGCATAGCACCTTCTGTTGGTTGCATTTTGATTTTGTCTTATGCGAACATCTTGCTGAAGCTTGTAGTCAGAAACTTTTTTGATTTTCCAAAGGCCTGCTACATTATGTAGCGTAGCAGACTTCTCCACTAGAAAACTTGTCGAACTATTTTGTCCATCCTAAACATCATCTACAACTCCTAGCATGGTTTCTGAGCAAACTATTAGCTAGGTGAATTGTCTAGGTGGGCAAGTCAGAGAGTCCATTGGGCCTATTAGCTCTAGAGGTAGAAAAATTTCCAAACTAAATAGTCTAATCTCAGTGCATTCATTTCCTACAAAAAATTCATGAGGCTACACTTGTGGAAATGTTTGCCTCACTTTCAAGACCCTCTTTATCGACGTCTGAAGTATGGGCCTAAGAGACGCCAACAAAGAATATGAAACACCACGAAAGACAAGATGCTAACATCTCTCTTTAGTAGTTGTCTAGATGTCACTTAGCTATGCTTGAGAGTGCTAGGATAGTCATGTAGGGAAAGGGGAAAGGGTGGATCTGCAAGGACATTTTCAGGAAAGGAAAGAAGTAGCAATGTGGTCCCTCATTGGAGTGCTTATGAGGGAATTGATATGCATGTGCATCCTTATTTTGCAGGTTTTTTACCTCTCTTCAGAATGCTTAGAGATGGTCATTACAAAATAGCTGATGTGCTAGTTTTTTTGGGCATGGGTTTTTCTTTTTTCTTTTTGCTTGAGCTTTTTCTCTTTTACATCTTTCTTTTGTTGTCTTGTCATTTTCATTTGAAAAAATCCTTGTTGTTGCAGGATAGGTGTTTCTTTTGCAAGATGAGTTGCGTTACATCCACGTGGGACTTTGACCTACCTAAAGATGCTTCCCATGCAGCGAGTTGCATTACATGCATAATGGACTCTGCAGTTGAGCATATAGAAGGGCTTTACAGGCATAGGGAAAAAATTTGTAAAAGAGGTGTGAGAAGGAGTATTGTGGGTGTAAGAAAAAAAGTAAAGGAGGTTAAGGGGAAGGACAAGATGTGCACCCCCAAGTTGCCAAGTTAGTCAGGATGACTGCCTTGGAACAATGTAGTGTCCTGCTGCCTTAGTGAAATGCACCTCTAACTGATGCCTCTCTGACAAGTATCCTACAAATACAATAGAGAGAAAACCAAACGAAACAACCATCAATTGAAATGAAGGCAAAGGTCTTGCTTGCTTTGAACATTGCTGGAACAATGGACATTGTTGCTGAGGCATGTGACGTCCAAACTAGAAAGGCCAGCAGTGGCCCTGGCAGCATCAGCATGAAGGAGTTAGCATAGAGGTGGCTAGGAATTATTGTGATTTGAGTGTTTAGGAGTCTCCACTGAAGGAAAACATTATCCAGTTCAGATGTGAGATGGGCAACCCAACTGCTAAATGTCTTTTGGACTTGGGCGATGGCAGGGGCTGAAGGGTAGAACCTTGTGGCTGGGTAACAATAGTGCTGGGATTCCAGTAGTAGGAGCATATCATAGGAGCTACTACCAAGGCAAAGGACCATGGTAGTAGTAGCTCTGGAAGGTCAACAAGATGTCATACAACATCTTCAAAGGATCAGCAAGATGTCAGGGGCAGTAGCATTGCCTATATTCTAGAGGGTGTTTTCTTGGCATTGTGAACTACATTTTGGAGCTCCAACGTCCCACCTCGTGTTGGTATTGTGCATGCTCGCTTATTCGTAGGTTCATGGATGCATGCCAAGGATGTGCCACAAACCCAATTTAAGGTTCTAGTAGACCATCTAATGTGCTGGTTTAAGGTCCCAATGGATCGTGGTGCATTAGTTTAAGGTCCTAGCAGATCGTTCTACTAGTTTATCATCATAGCAAATGGTTGTTGTGCTAGTTTAAGGTCTTAGTAGACCGTTGTGCTAGTTTAAGGTCCCAGTAGACTGCAATGCTAGTTTACCATTGTAGCAGATGTTTGTTGTGCTAGCTTAAGGTCCTAGCAGACCGCTGTGCTATTTTATCATCATAGCAAATGATGGATAGGCTAGTTTAAAGTTGTAGCAGACCATTTATGCTAGTTTAACATTGTAACAGACATTCTTTGCCAATTTTATGTCATGGCAGAAAATCTGTGCCAGTTTATAGTCATAGCAGACTAATTTTTCCACTTTTACATCATAGCAAATGAGCTTTGCTAGTTTTACGGCATAGCAGACATTGGTTTGCCAATTTTACATCGTAGTGGATGTTTTCTTACCTTGCTCAAGCATCAGATGTAGCACAGCTTGAGATACAAATGATTAACAGGATTTACAAATTCGTTGCCATCCATGTATACCAGCTTGAAGGCTTCGTTCACATAGGCTTTTGTGACCATGAATGGACCTTTCCAGTTTGCTAAGAATTTGTTCACATGCTCACAGAAAGCCTTAAGAATGAGGTCTCCCTTTTTTACTGGCTGTTGATGTGAGTTTGCATGATGCTTTTGCCATTGCCTGTCTTGATAACACTCTATGCGACCAGATGTAGCGACCAAAAATGTTGTCGGCTAGAAAACATCATGGGGTCGTCAGGTGTTGACAATCTCAACCCTGTTTCTGTGGGAGGGCCATGCTAGATGGGATGGAAATTGGGCACCCTAAACGGTCTGGTCAATCAGACAGGGACTTAGTCGATGTCTATATAACCTTTTGCAACATGTTATTTGAAAAAGAAACTGATAGCGCAAAGTGATGCTTAAATGTAAAAGAGATAGGAAGTAGTCTAAAATGCAATAATGAGCACGAGACAAAGTAAAATGCAGTCAGAAAAATGCATCGCTTTGAAGCTATGACTTCGCTCTGTCAAGATGGATATAATCGGTTGCATAGTGCTGGGAAGTGCAGAGATCCCAAGAGTAACTAAGATGTGTAGAGCGAGATGGCTGTACACTTGAATGTGGGCTCAGTCATTAAGAATGCAAAGTGCTATCACAGTGGTAGAAGAGAGTAGAACAAAATGCCAACTAAAAGTGCTAACCATTTACAATGTTAAACAGAAAGCTTATAATGCTCAAGGTTACAATGCTATCTTTCTTGCTTGTTAGCCAACTAGGCTACCAAAAAGAGAAAAACCTAGACCTGAACCTTGATGATCATTGGGGTATTTATAGGGTTGAGGGCGTGTGAAGGATGTGGTTTGGATGCCACGTGCCTTGGGCCTATGCTGACCTATCTATGCAACATGCCTGCATGACCGTTGGACGAGCCTACCATGCTGTAATTACAAAATGGCTACATCGTAATTACATTGTCAGAGCAATGGTACAATTAGGTGAAGTGCATTGATTTCATGTAACCATTTTTCATGCCTTGCTATGCTTTATAGCATAGCATGTTTGGCGTAGTGTGGCATCTTGTCACATTGTTCTACGCTATCTAGCGTAGTGTAGCCACTGGTTCGAAAGCAAAGAATTTGCATTGTGTCTTGCTCCCTATGTTGGAAACCTTTGCAGTGTTGTGATTGCTGATCATAGGTTTGCTATGCTATGCTACACTACATAGCGTATCATAGTGTAGTAGCTATCCTTAGTTACAAAAAACGTTGCTGATTTGCAAAATTTGCCTTTTGTACTATGAAGCTTGCGAACTTGCTGATCTCGCCCTTTGAGATTCCTTCTGTTACTTTTGAAAAATTTCTATGCCTCGCTACGCTATGTAGCTTAGTGTAGCATAGTAGCAAACATGACCTTATTTTGGCCAAGTTTGCTACTTTCTGACAGAAGGATACATTACTGAAGGACTTGAATTTGGGCAAGGGGACTGACTATCCAGCTTTTGCTATGCTTCGCTACACTGCGTAGCACACCATAGCGTAGCACTACACTTCTGCAAACGTCTCCTGAGGTTTTCTACACTACATGGCATAGTGTAGCATAGCAAGACTTCTTGACTTAAAAAACTTGCTGAAGCAGACAATCTAAAAATTAGAGAATCCATTTCCTAAAGAACTATCGTAATGCTGTGCGAATTGCAAAGACTTGGTGAAGCAAGCATGTCTTCGAATTTTTGGATGTTTCTTTGGCCCCTCTTTGTTGATGTCTAGAGGATGTGCTTGAGAGACGTTGACAAAGAATACAAAACATCACAGAAGACATGATGCTAATCTTGTCACTCGGTGATTGTCAAGACATCACTTGGCTATGCTTGAGAGTGTTGCATTGGCTTTTTGCAGAGGTTCAGCCAAAGGGCAAAGATGAGGTTTAGCAGAATCCCTCATCGAAGTGCTCATGAGGGACTTGTTCACATTTTCATCTTTACTCTTTCTGACCTTCGACTTCTTGTAGGACAAGTGTTTCCTTCACAAGATGAGTTGTCTTACATCTACAAAGGGTTTTTTCTTGCCTACAAATGCATCCCATGCGGCGAGATGTGTTACGCATGTCATAGAGTTTGCACTCTAAAGTAGTCAAGCTAGTTGAGGCACTCACTTTGCGATGTTGTAGCACTTGCTGTTGTGAAAAGGTGTACTCTCGGTTGCACCCTATAAGCATGATGGGGAGTGAAATGGCCATGATGCAAAGCAAGGCCAAAGGTCTTGCTTACTACAGATGTTGTTGAACCTCTTGGACATCTGTGCTGGTGCACTGTGTCCAAAATAGGAAGGCCAGTAGTAGCCTTGGAAGCAACAGCATGGAGGAGTTGGCATCAAAGGCACCAGGATTTGTTGTGAGTGTGGATGCTCTGGAATCCCTACCAAAGGCACGTGTCCTTAGTTCAGCTATGGGATTAGCTACCACATAGCTAAACATCATTTGAGCTGAGGTGTTGGCATGTGGCTAGAGGATGACAATATTGTGGCTAGACCACAATACTGCTGGAACTCCAGCGGTGGGCACTGGCCAAGGAACTACCTTCAAGGTAATGGGTCGTGGCGAAAATAGGTCCGAAGGGCCAGTGTGATGTCATACGACATCTCTAGAGGGTCAGCACAATGCTAAGGGTGGCGGTGTCACGTGCATTCCAGATTGTGTTTCCAGTGCATTATGAATTACATTTTGGAGTTGCAACATCCCACCCCCACGTTGGCACTGTGCATGCTCGTTTGATGTGTACTTGGTGTAGATGAATCTAGGGATGTAACGTGAACCTAGTTTAAGGTCCTAGTGAACTGTGTTCTGGTTTAGAGTCCCAGAAAACTGCTATGCTGGTTTAAGGTCCCAGCAGACCGTACATGCTAGTTTAACGTCATGGTTTAACTGTCGTGCTAGTTTATAGTCATAGTAGAGTAGTTGTGCTAGTTTTACGTCATGGTTTAACTGTCGTGCCAGTTTATAGTCATAGTAGAGTAGTTGTTCTAGTTTTACGTCATAGTGGATGATTGTTGCCAGTTTAACATTGTAGCGAACGTTGCTTGTTGTTGTTCCTAGTTTATCATCGTAGCGGATGGTGGTCGTTACTACTAGTTTAACATCATTGAGGACATTGCTCGTTGCCACTAGTTTAATGTCATTACAGATGTTGCTCAGTGTCATTGCTAGTTTAATGTCATAGTGGACGAAGCTCATCACCTTCATGCTTTAGATGTAGTATGGCTAGAGGTACAAGTGATTCACTAGGTTGGCGAACTCGTTGCCATCCATGTTCGCCAGCTTGAAGGCTCCATTACCAAAGGCTTGAGTGATCATGTAAGGGCCTTCCCAGTTGACTGAGAATTTTCTCACATGCTCATAGACAACCTTGAGGATGAGGTCTTCCTTCTATACTTGGTGTCGATGCAGGTCTACACGGTGCTTTTGCTGTTGCTTGCTCTGGTAGTGCTCTAGGAGGCTCAGTGTTTGTGCACGTTCCTCCTCTATTGAGTCGAGATCGATGATCTGCGACTCATTGTTCTGGGCTTCGCTCACAACATCTGAGAGAATCATCTAGAGTGATGGTACCTACAACTCAAGAGGCAACACAACTTCAGATCCATAAATAAGGCTATAAGAAGTCTTACTTGTCAAGGTTTTGCATGTCATTCTGTAGGCCCATAGAATGTAGAGAATTTGCTCGTGCCACTACCTCTTGCTGTTGCCAAGCATTCACTTCAGCAAGTTGATGATGGACTTATTTGTAGCCTTTGCCTATCCATTCGCCTATGGGTAGTATGGGGAGGAGAATGATTACCTAATTCCTAGGTTGTTGTAGAAGGTTTGGGTTTCTGTGCTACTGAATTATGGCCCATTATCGATTACAATAGTCACTGGAAGCCCAAACCTTGTCACGATATTATCCAGGATGAAGTGGCAGATTTACTGAGACATCATTTTCCTTAGGGGAATGGCTTTCATCTACTTAGTAAAGTACTTAGTGGCTGTGATAATGAAGCTATGCCCTATGGAGGACTTAGGTGTGATAGGTCCTATGAGGTCTAATCACCATCGTTGTAAAGGCCACGTGATTTGTGTCGGCTGCAGGTCTGTAGGTGCAATGTGTATGAGATTTACATATCTTTGTCATGTGTCACACATCTTGAATTTTGATAGATAGTCACACTCTATGTATCTTCGTTAAGTATCTTCTACACCTGCTCCCCACCCATGCATGCTAGCAATATCTCGTCATAGGAGCGTCAGCACAACGCGTCATTCCCCATGAGCATATATTGTCGGGCATGCTTTCGGATCATATCTCTCTAAGTAGATGTTAGTCCACTTGGGGGTTTTCCATGTTGCAGGTAGGCTTTAATGTTAGCGTACCACTCTTGCATATCTGCAGCACTAATAGAGGCCATGTGTCCCACCTGAGTGATAGGCTCAGCACATTCAACAATCAAAGTTAGAAAACTTGCAAACGAGTATGGTGGAATTCTTAATGCAAGGGTGGCTAAGGCATCTACCACGGCGTTCTTGTTGCATGGCACATGTTGCACATCTGTGGTTGCAAATTGCTTAAGCATGCTGACTTTGTCAGGGTCTACTCGTATACCTATTTCCGATATGACAAACCCCAGCATGCGTCTAGTTGTGACTCCGAATATGCACTTCTTTGGGTTGAGCTGGAGGTCGTATTTAAAGCATTTTTTAAGGACTAACTCCAGATCCTCTGAATGATCTTCTAACGTTATAGACTTAATAGCTATATCGTCAACATAATCATTCAGTCTCCCTAGGAGGTAATCGCTAAATATATATGTCATAGCTCGTTGATACGTAGCTCCGATATTTTTTAAACCAAAAGGCATGATGGTGTAACAAAAGGTCCCCCAGGGTGTCATAAAGGTAGTTTTCAGCTAGTGTTCTGGGTTGATGCATATTTGATTGTAGCCCGAGAAGCCATCCATGAAAGATAAAAACGCATGCCTAGCGGTTGTATCCACTAGTTGGTTGATACTCGGTAATGGGAGATTATCCATGATTGTAGCTTTGTTCAAGTCTTAGAAGTCTATGCAGATGCGTATCCCTTCGATATTTTTAGGAACAACTGCAATGTTAGATACCCAGTCTGAGTAATTGACTGCACAAATAAAACCAGCTTGGTACAGTTTAGTGATCTCATCACTTACTGCTAGCGTGACTTCTGGCTTAATTTTTCGTGCTTTCTGTCTAACTGCTTTGATATGGAGATCTAGAATTATGTTGTGCTGTATTAATCTTAGGTCTAGTTTCGGCATATCTTCGTATGACCATGCAAACACTATGATGTTGTTCTGGAGGACCTTCTTTATGTTATCATGTGTCTTTTGGTCTCATAAAGAACTAACCTTAAGAGTTTTAGTCTCAACTTGATGCGTAACCATAGAGACCTCGTTAAGGGGGTCTTCGGTTACATCTCCAGCTTCCAGATCTATCGTGCGCGTCAATTGTTCTGGCTAGTCTAGAGATGTTTCCAACGTGGCTATAGTTGCGTCATCGAGGGCAAGGTTAGTTTCTACTAGTGTGGGATCAAGTTGTCTAATGATTTCCCCGTGTGGGCCTATTGAAATGAGGAGTGTAGATAAAGTTTTGTCCATTTGGCAATTTTCCTATAAAATTGTCAAATATGAAAGTAATTAGAAAAATGCTAAGTTGGATGCGATAAACATTTAGCATATAACGTTTGGTTTAGTGTAAAAAGAAAAAGGATGTGATGTGACGTTGCTGAACGTGAGAAGCTAACTGAATTTTGACCATCATGAACAACTTGTAATTAATGTGACCTGATTACGAGGAGATAAGATGCAGTAGTTTAAGGTCGTTTCGGACCGTAATGCATGCAATATCTACCGTAATTAATGCCCTGATCTTCGGGTTCCAGCTCATATTGACACCAGCATTTGGGAAAGTCTTGCTTTAATTGGGCATCAAGTCGGTTAGTTTCGCATATAAGTAGGCAGTTCGTATCGAAAATAGGTTGTTGGCTATCGCAAATTTGAATTCTCAGCTGTCATAGAGAGAAGGAGAAAGAGCAAAAGATTTCAGCACATTATTTGTGAAGGTGTTCAGGTGTTCAGGACTATAACAATGGGACCGAGAGGGGGAGGAAAGAATACCAAGTTGGCTAAAAGCGACGAAGTACAAGGGAGCCTGCAGCGTCCTTCACAGACCTTGGTCGAAGTGAGAGATGTCACTCCCCTGAATCGGTAGGCCATCCCTTACTTACTCGTCGTACTTCCTATGATATGCCTTTTTTTTGTGTCCTCTGCGTAAATTAGAGTTTTATGCTGTAGACCTCGTATTGAAGCGAGGGTTTACACAATAGTATTGCGTCTATCGTCGTTGTCTGAGACAAACCTTGTACTATTACAAGGGTTTCGGTGATTTCGGAGATTTTGGCTGTATGGCTAGAGCGTAATTTTGTAAATTTTTCTATAGTTTAAGCGTGCAATTAGAATCTAGATGGTAACATGTTTATTTTCTGTACAGTATCATGGTGAAACCCATCCTAATTGTTTTGGATATAGTTGGGGTTTTATGTTGTATAAACTCTATCATACCTAATGTTCCTCCTCCTCATACTCGGTTGCAGGGGAAGGATACGTGGTTCCGAAAGGGTGCGTTGGAGTTTTTGTAGTTTTTGCTGCGTAACTATAGTATTATTGTGTGGTCACATCTGTCGGGCGATGTGGCCGGCGCTATTTTGGAACATCTGTTAGTGGGTTCTACGCAGGGCATCCTGGCTTTCCTAATAGATGGGGCTATTGATATTGGACATTCCAAAGACTGTGAACTTAGTGCCAGAGGATTAATCTAAGTTGGATCTGGGAGATGCCCAGATTTAGCTATTATCATGCGTATAATACTTTGTTCATGGCTAGTCATGTCTTGACTTACTTTCAGAATCCACCAGGCACGGTGTATTATTCGGGGGGGTAAGTTATTTTACTAGCGGTATTGTCCATATGTTTCTAATGTCTGAATTTGCAAAGCGTAGGATAGTAATGTGTTATATGATATAGGTTTTTCATCAATGAAAATGGGTTAGTAGGCAATAATGATACATTATCTTGGACCAAAATGGCAATAAAGGAGTTTATGTCCACCAGCAACGTAAGCGCTGGTGTAATGGGGCAAATGGCTTTCGACATTCACGAGTATCCCACCTGTTATGCTGATTCTTTCAAAAATTGTCAGAATCTCGGGTGGTTATATGAGGAATGGATTTTGAACCCACCCCTCACCCTCGCAGACGTGCAAAGTAAGCTCCCTCTCTTTCCTTTGCCATTTGGACCTGGTAAGGTTTTGTTGCTGCTATTAGCTATAGGATATTACATTTTTTTTTGTTTTGAAATGTTGCATAAGAGTGTTTTTACTATCTTGACATATGCCTTGTGTTATCAGTCAAGGAATCCTAGGAGATTACCATCACGATTCTTGGCCGCAAGGCGAACACCCTCCTCTTCCGTTATGGTGACATAAAGGAGGCACAACGTTGGCTTGGCCATGTGGCTACCCGAGTTGCGTTGGTCACCAAGCTGCGGGAAGTGAGGCTGATGCATTTATTCTTAGACGTAACCCCTGATGTCCCTGCAAACAAAATGTTAACCTTGGTTAACTCCTTCAACAAGGGAGCTGAACGTTTTTGCACGCGCGTGCGTCACATACGTGTAAACTTTGATATTGACGCTCAGCTATTTACTGACCCCTTCAGTGTCCCCTCTGATGGTCTTCCCATAGAGGAAAGATTGAGGAGAAGCGTCAAATGCAAGGAAGAGCTGGAGGAGTGATTGGGGACCAAGAAGGAAACCAAGGGGATCCCTTATGAAAAGATTGAATTAGAGGTTGCCAAGACTATTTATCCCCTCTTTCGATCCCAAGCTTTCCCCAAAACACTCTCATAGGGGAAGTTGTTTACTATAGAACAGGCCCGTATTATGCAAGAGGTTATGGAGGAAGGGACCTAATTCAACTGGGCAAGCTATTTCACTGAGGGGTTATGCACTGAAATGGTGAGGCTCCACCAAAAGCTTGAGTCAAGTTTCAGTGTGCACTTCGCCTTCTTCATAGCTTGCCTTCGGCGTTTTGCCGAATTTTTGGTTGTCCAGAGGAGTGGGGTTTGGGTCCTACAAGACCAAGACTAGTTATCCAAACCTTGGATTTCTCATATCTTCAGCACTACCTGGGCATAGGATCCTCCAGAGGAAATTGGTGAGTTGCTGTCTATAACGACTAGGGATGTGGTGGCACCTCAAATGTGGGGCCCTGACAGCGTAGGTGGGGTGCTTCCAACTTACACTGGTGATGCGTCATGAGGGAAGCGTCTAGCTGTAGAGATAGTAGATGCCTCGGTTCAGCATAAAAGGCCTTGCCTAATTGAGTCGCTTGCAGAACCAGCAGGTGGCACAGACAGAACTATGCAAATCAAAGTTTAGCGGAGTAAACCTCCGCCTGGTAATGTAAATATATAGTGAAAGTTATGGCAATTATTGTATTACGCAGCTTTATTCAGTGTATTCTGAATCATTTAAATGTGTTATGTGGCATGAAAAAGGAGACTTAAGGAGCGATTGACCCCTGAAACAGGGGCAGTGGTATTACGGCATGGGGAAGGAGCCCTAGTTTTGAAAGAGGAGGCCCCGGCTGTTAGAATAAGTGACGCACAGATCCTTATGCATGAGGAGAGAGAGGAGGAAAAAAACGTTGATGCACTCCCCACTGTAACAAGCAGAGGTAATCAGTGTATTATAATTTTTAAGGAATTCTATTAATAACTAAAAATTTTGACTTAATTACGCTACAGATGAACAAGGTGCATCCCCGTCTGCCATTGTCAACAGATTGTGGGGGAAATTCCCTGATAAGTTTGCCTTCATGGAAGGCGTTGTCAATGACATGATCGAGCGCCTCGAGCGTGTGGACCCTAGGGCTGGTATGTTACCTCTATAATATGCTTATTTTATTATAAGATTATAATATTTATTTACGTTTGATAATATTTGTTGTCAGGAGCTCGCCTTCGATGGGACCCTACGGAGCCCATTGACCTGGACACAGTGGAGCCTTCATCGGATGGGGCGGTCATTCCATGCAACATTTATGAAGAAATGCGTAAGTGTGCATTATGCTCGACCCGCTACTTGTAGGAGAGTCAAAACATCAATGAAGACCTCTAGAAGAAGCTGCAGAGGTCAGAGAAGGAAAGGATGTCTCTGACCAAAGAGGTTGGAGACTTAAGATCGCGATGTGAATTCCTGCAGGCACGAGGAATGGATGAAGAGGACTAGCATACGGTTGTTATTGACTATGCTCGCTATTGGACCACGGTCAGAAATAGCATGCAAACCAGTCACGAATTGGTGGAGAAAAGGATGCAAATAGAGCTCTTGGCCTAGAAGAACCAAGACTGGAAGGACTTTTATGCAAGCGTCCAATAGTGAGGGAAGAAAGAAAAAGATCACAAGCATCTGTATAAGTGAGAAAGTCTCTCTTATCATCAACACTATCAAGATTCTGTCGTTGAAGCTCAATCCTTGCAGGTGTTCCTTGACGTCATTGGTGCATCTAAGGCCTTTAAGAAGTTCCAGGAGCAAGTGACGGTAAGCGTGTCCCCGGAAAGGGAAATTACTCTTCCCGGGGAAGAGACTACAGTCCCTACTTTCTTCCCCAAACCACCCCAGTGGACTAGCGTGGAGAAAGGAAAAGTAAAGGCTGGAATTTTTCTAGGGGATGGAGGTTGGTCTGAGCTAACCAAAGACGAAATTATGCAATGCCTGTGGGTCAGTTTAGACTAACTCCCCTTTGCTGCGGATGCAGGACCATCACGAGTAAGTTTGAATCTTATTGAATTTAAATTTTCTAATTTGTTTTATCATGGTTTTTTCTTATGTATTTATTGTATGTAGGTAAAAGGAGTGGATGAAGAAGGTGAAAAGGATGAGAAGCGTGTTCAGGAAGAAGAGCATAATGATGCAGACCGTCCTCTTGGGGAGCCAATGTTAGTGCAAGAACCCCGTGAAGATGACATTCTTCACGAAGGAATACTCTCTAAAAAGGATGGCCCACTTGAGGACAATTTGTTAGGGTTAGAGGCAGACTTAAGGGATACTGGTGACAGTGGTACTAGGGGGGATGCGTAATTGTGACTTACGCATGCTTTTATTGATGAAATTGGACAATGGCAATATGAATGTTGGCAAGATTACTCATGAGATTTTGTTTATGGTTTTTATTTAATTTACATTTAATTTTATGTCTTTATTTATACAAAGCGTAAATAGAATTGTTAAAGACTTTGGATAGGTTGCATTATTTTGACTGTAGAATGGAGTAGCTAGTTTAAGGCCATTGTGGGCCATCACATAGCATTTGCGTAAGATATAGATGAATGAACTTGCTAGTTTTAGGCCATTGCGGGCCATCACTAGTTTTAGGCCGTTGTGGGCCATGACTAGTCTTAGGCCGTTGCGGGCCATCGCTAGTTTTAGGCTGTTATGGGCCATCGCTAGTTTTAGGCCATTGTGGGCCATCACTAGTTTTAGCCCGTTGCGGGCCATCTGCGTATGTCTGGGAGTGTAATTGATAGAAATGTACATATCTGCGTAATTATGCTAATATGACTAATAGAAGTCAAGAAGCGTAAATGGCATAAAATGGGGAATGTAAATAGCATACTGAACAAAAAGCGTAAATATGTACGTATATTAAAGAAAACTAACAATCCAATTTGATAAGCGTAGGTGGAAAACTAGTAAAAGTGTAATGATGCACCTAAATACCACTTAGATCAATCGCTAGCCTGCAATTGTTTCTTAATGGCTTTTATGTTCAGTGGTGTGTAAGGGTGAGGATGTTTATGGCCTAACTCTTTCACATCGTCCTCTTCTACCTAAAATGGTAGGTCTGCCCAAGCTAGGCTGTCATCATTTATTTCGACTTGTTTAGGAATTTGGACATAGGTTTGATCTTCGGACGTTTCGATCTCTGAACCCTGTTCTTCTTCGATGTTGTTGACAGTCCTAGGAGTTATGTCATCACCTTGTATTACTACCACTCCCCCTACATAAGGTAGGTGTATCTCTTGATGTATTGGTGAAGAAACTACCCTCAGTTGGGCTAGCTAGGACCTCCCTAGAATCAGGTTGAAGCCAAGCATCTCCTCGACAATGAGAAATGTGGCGTCTGTTGGGAATTGGTCTCCTACCAAAAAATCGATATGCACCATTACCTTGACTTGAACCCATGCCTCATTGAATGACTTTAGGCACAATGTTGTTGTAGGACTGATCTAGTCGACCAGGCCTAACTTATCCACTATAGGATAAGGGATGACATTCGTAGCCGCGCCATCGTCAACGTGTACCCTCCGGATCCGATGTTGACCAACCCAGATGCTGATAAACATGGATTCTGTCGTCACTTGACCTTTCTTGGGATCATCTTTGATGGATTTATCGTGAAAGGTCAAAGGGGTTGGTTTAGGCTGCTCAATGGCAGGAGGAAGCATGACAGCATGTATCGCTTCCTCTTCCACTGGTAAGCTTTCATCCACAGGTACGGATGTTAGCATATGAACCATAGCCTCACGATGCTTTTGAGATGTCATAAGCAAGTCATAGAGGCTCAGCGTTGTGTTCTTCTATTTCAGAGCCTGCTTGACTTGCGTAAAGATGTCGAGGAGGTCCCATTCTCGGCTGGGTTGCTTATCCCCTCTGTCTTCTTCCATTCGCCCTAAGAGACGAATCTCCTAAGGTGGAATAGCGTCAGTCAGAGGGTTGTGTTTCTTCCTACCGAGGGGAGGTGGCTATGTTTCTATATCCTTGTCTTGCCCATAAGGTGTAGGCACAGGGACAGAGGCCAGGGACCTGAGCTTAGCGAAGCCTAGTGTAGAGTGATTTTTGGTGGCATTAATTAACGCATCTCCTTCCTTTTTTTAATGGGTGGCGGTTGGTGGTTTTGGTTAGAAGCTTGCCCCTACGTAAAAGGGGCAGTCGGTGGTTTTGGTACCCTAAGGATGAAAGGCACCTTAGGAGTGGGCACAGACGTGGCCGCGACTTTATCATTAACGTGAGATCGGGTTATGGCTGGAGAGGATGCTCGGATAACAAAGGGTGGCCTTGAGACGCCGCTAACTTCCGGTGAAGAACTTGCGCCCTGGGGTGAAGTGGTAGGCACGTGTAAAACAAAGGGTTTTTTAGGCAATACCTTCCCTTCATTGTCCGTACTTACCACATTGATTGTGTACGGTGCGTTATTTGCATTTAATGGGTCTTTGTACACATGCAACGCCTGGTTTTTGGGACGTGTTGGACTATTGCCGTCTAGTTTCATAGAACCATCGTCAATCATGCGTTGAATGTCGTCCTTCAATGCCCAGCAGTAATCAGTATCGTGATCACACAATTGATGGTAGTCACAAAAATAGTCCAGCTTAAAAGACTTCGAAACTGGTGGTTCGTTAGGCAGGGCTAAAGAAGGATTCTTCAGCAATTCACAATGATGCCTGTGACGCTGGAGAGCTTCTTCGGATATCTTTTTATTCTAAATGTATCCTACCCCTAATAATTATTTTAACAGTTCCAAATGTTTTATAGGAAGGGCTATATATTTTGAGCAATCTTTACACTCAAAGTTTGGCCTTGGCTGGGGGGCTTTTCAGGGGTAGGTGTGTCCTGGCTGGTGCTGCTTGCATTAGCTGTGGTCTCGGCAGACGCTGTGGGTGCCTACTTGTTATTCTTGTTTTTAGTGCCCATAGCCAGCATAGCTACTGTCATCGTTGTTTCTTTGCCCTTGTCTTTACCCTTATTATTGGCATTTTTATAGGCCACGTACGCTGGGTCTTTGCTAGCCTCAGCAGCATCCTCGATGCTCTTAGTTTGGGCAAAAGCCTAACTTAAGGAGTTAGGGGCAAGGTAATATAGTTTAGAATTGATGAAGTCGTTAACTGCTCCTTTGAAAATAGCCAGCAGATGGGCTTCCGTGAAAGGCTCACGAATTTCATTCAAAGTATGACTCCATCGCTGTATAAACTTCTAGACTAGTTCAAGTGGGTCCTGCTTCACTCCCATAAGTTGGTCTAACATGACTTTTGGCTTTAAATTGTACTTAAAGAGAGTCACAAATTATGTTAGGAGCACTTCCAAGGTTGAGATGGAAGAGCTAGGAAGCACTTGATACTAGTCCAAAGATTTCCCTGCCAGAGACATTGCAAAGACACGGATAATTGTATGAGGCCATTGCTGTAATAACAAGGATTCAGACCTGAATGTAACAAGGTGAGCATTAGGATCTCCTTCTCCATTATATTTAGTAAAATGAGGCAACAACATCCCTGGAGGCAACGATAGCATAGGAACCACTGGGCTGATAGGATCATCTTGGTAGAAATCCATGACTTGTATCATATCAGAGCCAGCAGCTTTAAGGCGTCTAACCTCCTCGATGAAGGTCTAAATAAGCAAAAAAGCTTGAACCAGACTTGGTGATGAAGAAGTCTATGCAGGAGGAGCCAGGGGTTGAACTGAAAGGGCAGTGCCAGGCAATGGGAATGTAGCGATGGCTTGGCTGACAGGTGGTGCAACAGGGACTATCCCCACGAACGGAGCTGCCTGTGGAAGCCACCATCCACCAGGCTGAGCAGAGAGATTGGCCGCCGCCGGATGTGTAGGATGGAGATTGTAAGGATATTGTGGGTTTATTTGTGGGACATGCATGGTAGGTGCGGCTAAAGGTTGCACACGTATAATGTAGATTGATTATGTGAAATAGGCAGGATCCACTGGCTAGCCATGGGGTGTTGAACGGATTGCTGCGATTGAATGGCGTTTGCGATCTATTGCCTCACAATGGGTTGTACCGGATTTTGCACCGGGCGGGTTATATGTGTGGTATGAGGTTGCACGTGGGAAATGAAATGAGGTGCAGTAGACACAAGTACCACCGAAGGAATACTGATTACACGTGGCAATGAGACTGCCCCCATATTATGTTGAGATGGTATTTGTACTTGCAGGACTAAGGATTGCGTAGTGGCCTGCGGGATGATAGGAATATGGGTTTGGATAGTCATGACTGAGTTGAGATGGGCGGCTTCTCCAGTGAGAGGAAACAGGGGATTTATGTATGTATGGGGGCTGAGGATATGGTATGACTCTGTATGTTTAGACTGGGCTGCGAATTCATCTCTTTCTTCCTCCCCATTTTGAGGTTCTAGAATGGACCGCGTAGTCTGACTCCTAGCCATAACCAGTTGGGTCAGGAGTTCATGATAATGTTCGATCAGGGGGATAATGTCATACACTGTAGGGGTGATGTCTTGATCCCCTCTATGGATCAGCTCATAGTTTCATTTCGCCTCGATCTCAGCTCGACTAAGGGCAAGTTTTGCTTGAATCTTGATGCAAATGAAATTATACTCTTCAGGAGTCACGACGGTGAAAGTAGGATCCTTGCCCTACAATCTCAACGAACGACATGACTGTCCCTGAGGTCCTATTGCACCAGAAGCTAATCCAGTGGTGGCGATGGGATTTACGGATGTGGCACCCGAGTTGGTGGTGATCATAGCGGCAGTGGTTGCATATGCAGAATCCATTTCTCAGATGGGTTAATGATAACAAATGATAGGATCTAAAAGGCGACGGCCAAACAGAATTATGGATGGGCTTTTTACCTTGTAGGATTTCAAAGGAATCATTGCTATAACCAATCTACACCACACGATTTCATAAACTTCCTTAGAGGAATTACGTTTACATTTTTATGGGTGTGGGTATGGATTGCTTATAATGCTACCCGTAAAATATGGATCGGAGGTTCAGGCCCTCCTTCTAGCGCTAGAAACTGTAACGACGGAAAACGTCGATCGTTGGAAAATACCGAACGAAAATCCATGTACACAGTCTTAACCACAGATCGGTGCGAGCGCTGTGCTGGAGAAAATGAATCAGCGGTGCCCTGAACGATCTTGTCGATCAGATAGGGACTTACTCAATCAGTAAATTGATGAATATTGCGATAATATGTGTATTATATAGATATTCCATGAAACAATTTGATTCGATGAATCGTAAAAGGAGTAGAAAACAATGTAAATGAATTGAAATAACGACAATGTCAACGCAACAAGCAGGATCGGATTTAAGAAGGATGTGCAATTCCAAGATCTATGTTTTGACCCAAAGACTAGGTATATTGTATACAAAGTTCCAATGGCAAACTCCGCTTATCTTGTGCGAAGCATACACAAAATAATAAGAAAACTGCTCAACAAGGACTACAGAATGAAGCTCAATCTACCTTGAAAGCCAAAGATGGAATGCAAGGAAGGTCAAGTCTTGATGTTTATCAATCAACTATTTCTGATCAATAGATCTTGCCAACCACACCAAACGATCTCTCGATCTCTGATCTGTTCCCTTTGCCTTCTGTAGTCTCTGCTCAAAACTGCTAATGATCTCCAATGGAGAGAACTATATTTTTGCTAAAGATCTAATCGCTCCTGCTGCTAATGCTCAAGCAAATTTCTTCTGTCTCTACTCAAAAGGTGATAGCTACCAAAAAAAAGCCCAAGATGAAGATGATCTCCCCACCGTTTTTTTTCTTTCTTTGCCAACTGGAGTATTTATAGGTTCGGTAGTACGTGGAGAAGGCACGGCCTTGATGACACGTGTCTCGAACCTTCAAAATACCATTGACTTAGCAAACTTTATGTTGAAACTGGTCATGTTGCATCACGTCTTTTGGAAAAGGGGGAAAGGTATGCTGTCAACCACTTTTGCCGAAGCCACTTCATGATTACGCACAATACGCTCATTAGCGTATTGTGCGTGTGGATAGCAGGTGCGTATCTAGTACTGATTTAGTTGACTTTAGGCTGTATTACACTTGTTTACGCTGCATCGCGTGGCAGAGCGTAATATGGAAGTAGTTGATTCAAGCTATTTTATGCTCGTTTACGCCGCAAAGAATAATAGAGCGTAAAAATGGTCAACTTTACAATAAATTACGCTTTTCTACGCTGTGTAGCGTAATGAGCGTAAAGCAACCAATCTGCAAAAAAGAAGAAATCAATCTACTATGCTTCCTTGGACTCTGGCTTTTCTTTCCTTGAAGATCATTACGTTGCTCTGTGTAATAGAACATAAGCTCAACAATGGCTTTGTTGAATTGACACCCCCTACAAATCTCAAGCAATTATGCGGATTGCAAGGGAGGTTACAATTTATTAGGCGGTTCATTTCGAGACTAACCAATAAGTTACATCCCATGCAAAATCTGCTTAAAAAGGGGGTTAATTTTGAATGGATAGATAATTGTCAGTGCACGTTTGACAGCTTGAAGCAAGAGCTCCAACGCTTGCCAACAGTATTCTCGCCACAAATGGATCAACCGTTTTGCATTTGCCTTGAAACATCGGACGTAGCCTTAGCTGCATTACTCTGTCAAAAGAGAGATGATGGGTTAGAAGTACCCATATATTACTTGATTCATGCTCTATGTGCGTATGAAACGAGGTACAATGAAGTAGAGCGTAATTACTTAGCGTTAGTGTTTACGCTCAAAAAGTGCAGACACTATCTCTTTCGTAGCCAGGTCAACATAATCTGCAAAAATAACATCCTTAGGGTGATTACGCATAATCTATACAAAAGTAGTAAAATAGCTTGTTGAAAAGCTATCATGGCAGAATTAGATCTGCATTATATTGGTCAATCTTCTACGAAAGGCCAAGCGATAGTTGACCAACTAATAACATCACCTATTGATAGTCAGGCAACCATAGATCTTGAATTTCCAGACGAGCATGTACATAGTTTAAGCCCTATTTTAACAGGCCTCGAAGCAATGTTACATTTTGACGGAGCTTCAACCACTAGAGGTGGAAATGCCACCACAGTCATTATGCTATCACCTGAGAATGTACGTCTTCACGCTTACCGCTTGACCTTTCCCTGTACGAAAAACGTCGCAGAGTATGAGGGACTCCTCAGGGGATTATTAATAGCCAAAGAGCTTGATGTTCGATACCTAGCAATTAGGGGCGATTTGATGCTTATTATAAATCAAATCACCGAAGTCTATGCCTACAAGGCTATACATTTACAGCCCTACTACAATATGGCTAAAGATCTTCTAAAGTAGTTCACAACGATCGATGCCGAACACGTGCCTCGAAATGAGAACACGCTAGCCGATGCATTGGCTACATTAGCTTCAAACGTGTCGTCGCACCTATTCGACACTTGTCTTGCCTTAATAATAGATTGTATAGATCCTATCATTTAGGCTACGCAAATATATTCACTGCTTGAGGATAGAACGCCAGAGTGGTATGACAACATTAAAAATTACCTCTTGCATGGCGAACCACCACACGAGCTAACACGCGTGCAGAAAGATGCAATTCGCAAGCAAGCTAGGGAGTACATCATCATAGGAGATAGTACCCTTTGTAGATGCTCTTTTGATGGAGTACTACTTACTTGCGTTAAGAAAGACCAGGCGCAACGTATAGTCAGCGAAGTCCACAAGGGATTATGCGGAGGACACGTAACACCACGAGCCATGGCCTCTAAAATCTGTCACTTAGGGTATTATTGGCTGTACATAGAAAAAGACTATCTTACAAAGTTTAAAATGTGCGACACGTGTCAACGTTACGTGAACCTTATACATGTGTCGCCTACAGAACTACACACGACTCAGATAACATGGCCCTTTCAACGATGGGGATTAGACATTATAGGGCCTATCACACCGAAATCTTCCGCAGGTCATAGCTTCATAATCACCGCCACTGAGTACTTCACGAAGTTGGTGGAAGCCATCCCTTTGTGAAAGATGACATCCCAACAAATCTGCCATTTCATTTTAGATAACATTGTAACCAGATTTGGCCTCCCGATGACTATCATGACTGACAATGGGTCACAATTTAGCAATCATGAAACCAAATCCTTTTGTGACAACCTTGGTATCAAACAATCTTTTTCCTCCCCTTATTACCTGCAAGTGAATGGTCAAGCTGAAGTGACAAACAAGGTCATTATCAACTTACTCAAGAAAATGCTCGATAGCAACAAGATACGGTGGCATGAAAAGATCCTTTATGTGCTATGGGCGTATCGTACCACATGCAGAAAAGCTACAGACAGTACGCCCTATAGCCTAGTCTATGGATCTGAGGCAGTGCTACCCCTTGAATTACAAGTTCCTTCTCTGCGAATGGTCCTCTCCATGATTATAAATGAGGCTCAACACACCGAGTCTCGGATCATAGATTTGGATTCAGTAGAGGAGAAGTGAATACGGACGCTTAATACCATAGAAAAGTATCAAGATAAGCAGAGGCAGAAGCACCATCATAATCTTCAACAACGTCTAATCAAGAAGCGAGACTTGGTTCTCAAGGCCGTTCGCGAACCAGTAGGCAAGTTCTTTGCAAACTGGGAGGGCCCTTTCTTGGTAGCTGATGTGTATGGCAACGGTGCATTCAAGCTAGCAGATACCAATGACAACGAGTTACTGAATCCTGTGAACCATATATATCTGAAGTGGTACTACATTTAGCTATGTACCTAGTGTTAACATCAGGCATGGCAACAATCATCCACTACGATGCTAAAATGGCAACAATCATCCGCTACGATGTAAAACTGGCACTTCTTGCATGCATTCGTGACAACGCTAAACTAGCAACAATCGTCCGCCACGATGTAAGCCTAGCAAGTTGCAACCATCCGGTACGACATAAAAATGGTAGTGTTGTACAGGTCTGCCAAGACGTAAAACTGGTATTTCCTACACGTGTTCGCCACGACACTAAACTGGCACTGGCTGTCCGCCAGGACATAAAACTGGCATAGGTAAGTATCCGTCTGTTGAGACGTGAAACCAGCACAGATTTGTCCCTGGGTCACGACATGAAATTGACATCCACAGCATGGTCTGCTGAGATCATAAATCAATTCTACCACCACCTGCTACTATGTAAAACTAGCATTTTTCAGTCCACCCAGACTTTAAACTGGGACCATGATTTGCTGGGACTTAAAATCAGCAACGACAGTCTACCGGGACATAAAAATGGGATCTATAGACCGCCAACATGTGAATCAAGTCAGCATCATCATCTCTGTGCGGCTGCAAGACAAATGGGGTGGGATGCTGGGATAGCCCCAGCATCGCTACCTCACAGGCATTCTGTTGATTCCTCGGATGTGATGAAAGGCATACTACTGACCTCTCAGAGATGCTGTCACTGCACCCACTTCATTGGTGGCACCTCTGAGAGTTTAGTTTCACCGTCCAGAGCCCCATAGGAGTTCTCATCAACCACAACCTTGGGAATCTTCGCTCATCATCACTATCAGGCTTTGGCTTCATAGATTCACCTAGCTGGTTCTTTGCATAACCAGTCGGGTGCGATGAGTCTGATGATCTTTGGCAGCGATATGCTGGGCTGAGCGTCAACATTGAAGACCCTGGCCTCTTGCTATGGTTCCTTCTTCATGGACCACTCACTCTGTCTCGCCCCAAACGGTACTTGTTTCAACAACCTCTCCGGTGATTCGGTCAAGCAATGTTGTCCTTTGTTTTCTTCTTTGGTTGCAGGTTACTTGCTACGAGAATGTCGTTCAAAGGTGCGTTCATCTGAATGGTGAAATACAAACAGTGTTTTGAGATGGCTGCTTAGGTTAGCCTGTCCACTCAGGAGTGCATCCCTATTTTTCTCATAATCCTACCTCTAGCTCTTACTTCCCTGCATTTCCACCATATGTTTCCCTTACGCAAAATGTGAATATGCAGCATATGCTTTCCACATCTGCATTACAATCAAGTCCATAAAACTGGCATAACGCAACTCGCCTAGTGGATGGCAAAAAAAAATTTGGGGGTCCACAAAATGGATGAAACAGAACTCATCCAGGCTATGCAGATGCAACACAATTCTTCTATGCAAGTCCCTTCATCTACAAAATGACAGAATAAATCCATGCAAACGCAATCGCAAGAGAAGGCCTAAATGCTTAGGCGTAAAAGAACTACACTCACACATTTGTGTCTTCCCCGAACCTCATTTGAGTCTTCCCCGAACCTCACTTGAGTCTTCCCTGAACCTCTCTCCTCTTACCTTTGTACAAATTCCCTCACGTACCATTTTATCTTCTATTTCCCTCATTTCCACACTTCTGCTTTAACAGGGAAACACTTGAGTAATCGTTGATGAATGCTGTTGGTACTTTTATCCATCTGGTGTTTCATATTCTTTATCAATGTCTTTCAGGCAAGCCCTATAAATGTCAACAAAGAGGGGCCATTGAAACACCTTGGAAATTGTGAATTGGCCTAAGGCAAAGATTCATGATTCGGGCGAAAGTTTACGACAAAAATCCAAAAGACAGAGCAAGGCAAAGAGGCGTGCAGCATCAAGTCTTCAAGTTTCTTACAAATTTCGACCTTACTTTTTTTTCTCTCTTTACGCTACATTATGCAACATAGCGTAGTGTTGCTCAGCGTAAATCTGCTTAACATAGTCCTATGTCATAAAGGCTAAGTTTACGCTCCGTTACGCAGAGCAACGTAACGAGCTTCAAGGAAAGCAAAGTCAAAGTCCAAGGAAGCATAGCAGATTGATTTCTTATTTTTTGCAGATTGGTCACTTTACGCTCATTACGCTATGCAGCGTAGACAAGCATAATTTATTGTAAAGTTGACCATTTTTACACTCTATTAAACTTTGCGGCGTAAAAGAGCTTAAAACAGCTTGAATCAACTACTTCCATATTACGTTCTACCACGCGACGTAGCGTAAACGAGCATAATACAGCTTAAATTCAACTAAATCAGTACTAGATACGCACCTGCTATCCACACGCACAATACGCTAATGAGCGTATTGTGCATAATCATGAAGTGGCTTCGGCAAAAGTGGTTGACAGCATACCTTGCCCCCTTTTCCAAAAGATGTGATGCAACATGACCAGTTTCAACATAAAGTTTGCTAAATCAATGGTATTTTGAAGGTTCGAGACACGTGTCATCAAGGCCGTGCCTTCTCCACGTACTACCGAACCTATAAATACTCCAATTGGCGAAGAAAGAAAAAAAAACGTGGGGAGATCATCTTCATCTTAAGCTTTTTTTTTGTAGCTATCACCTTCTAGGTAGAGACAGAAGACATTTTCTTGAGCATTGGCAGTAGGAGCGATCAGATCTTTAGCAAAAATACAGTTCTCTCCATTGGCGATTATTGGCAGTTTTGAGCAGAGACTACCAAAGGCAAAGGGAGCAGATCAGAGATCGAGAGATCGTCTGGTGTGGTTGGCAAGATCTATTGATCAGAAACAGTTGATCGATAGACATCAAGACTTGACCTTCCTTGCATTCCATCTTTGGCTTTTGAGGTAGACCGACCTTCATTCTGTACTCCTTGTTGAGCATTTTTCTTATTATTTTATGTATGCTTCGCACAAGATAAGTAGAGTTTGCCATTGGAACTTTGTATAGAATATACTCAGTCTTAAGGTTAAAACATAGATCTTGAAATTGCGCATCCTTCTTAAATTCAATCCTCCTTGTTGTGTTGACGTTGTCATTATTTCAATTCATTTACATCATTTTCTAATCCTTTTATGATTCATCGAATCAAATTATTTCGCGGAATATCTATATAATACACATATTATCGCAATATTCTTCAATTTACTGATTGATTAAGTCCCTATCTGATTGACAAGACCATTCAAGGCACCATGGATTCATTTTCTCTAGCATGGCCCTCACACGGATCTGTGGTTAAGACTGTGTACATGGATTTTCATTCAATATTTTCCAGCGACCGACGTTTTCCATCATTACAAATGTTTTTTGCTAGGTCACACTAGGGTTGCAGGTGCATGGATTTGCATGCATAGACTTCAGTGATTTGATTTACAACTAGTTGTGAATCACCGCGGATTACCAAGTGTTGTATGTGTAGTGTTTGGATAGTAGAGAGGCCTCTGAGTAGCCCCTCATACTTTGCCACATTTTTGGTGTAGGGAAACACAAAATAATAAGCAAACAAGTGCATTAGGAGAACGTAATGACTACCACTATGGTACCTCCTCGTGCAGTTGAGGTGCCGTCAAAGTGTAGAGTAGATTCTAGGTGTGATGGAATGATGTTGATAGTGACAACATGCTCATCTCGGAATTTGGGATCTATGGTTTCATGGTCGTCGACGGGTGAGGCTGTAAGTTGCGTTGCTATGGCTTGACCTTTAGTCAACGATTTGCTTACATAGTGTAGGTTGAACTCCATAGTTATTTCTTTCCACCAGGATATCCTGCTGCTTTCATACAAGTTGTTAGTGATAGCCCATAGTGTGTTTCTTTTGAAAATTATGTTGATTGCACTGCAAAATAGATAGTGCCTCCACTTCTTTAAAGCAAATACTAAGGTAAGGCAATGCCTCTCTACATCATTGTATTTTGCCTCATGCCCTACTAATGCATGACTCAGGTAGTACACTAGTATCTCAAATCCATCATCTCATTTCTGACATAGCAGTGCTACAATAGATGTGTCGAAGGTGGCAAGGTAGATGAAGAAAGTCTTATCCCTTTGTGGCAGATGCACATTTGGGAGGTGCAAAAGCTCTTCCTTCAAGTCATTGAAGGCTTGTTGACACCGGGTTATCCACTCGAAGTCAACCCCTTTCTTTAGAAGATGTTGCATGTGGTATAACTTGTCAGTAAACTTTTCTATGAACCTTTGGATGAATTGTACCCTACCTTGTAAGCCACGTAACTCCTTGATATTTGTAGGAGGTGCCAAGTTGACGATGGCCTTGACTTTGTCAGGGTCCACCCTTATTTTGACCTCTGATACTATGAACCCTAACATGCATCCAATTTTCACACTAAAGACACACTTCTTAGGATTAAGGCATAGATCATGCATTTGGCAATACTTAAGGACTACCACTAGATCACATGGGTTATCAGCCACCTCTTTGGACTTGACTACTATATCATCCACGTAGTCATTTAATGTTTCTAGGATGTAGTCACTGAAGATGTAGGTCATGGCTTTCTGGTAGGTTGCTCTAGTGTTCTTGAGCCCAAAAGGCATCATTGTATAATAGAAGGTCCCCCATGCGGTCATGAAGGTTGTTGCTAGCTGATGTTCTAGGTTGATGCAAATTTGTTTGTAGCCGGAAAGGTCATCCATGAAGGATAACAGAGCATGACTAGCCATGGTGTCGATGAGTTGATCGATTTTTGGAAGTGGAAAATCATCTTTGATCGTCACCTTGTTCAGATCCTAGAATTCTATACAAATTTGTATTCCTCTTGGTTTTTTGAAAACCATGAGGATGTTGGACACCCATTCTGAATAATCAACTGTGCAGATGAAACTAGCTTGGTATAGCTTGGTGATTTCATCCCTTATGGCTAGTGCAATTTATGGTTTGACTTTACAAGCCTTTTGCTTAACTTCCTTCATGCGCCGGTCTAGGATGATGTTGTGCGATATCAGCCTTGGATCTAAACCTAGCATGTCACTGTACGACCATGCGAAGACTTTGATGTTGTCTTGTAGAATCTTGGCTACATTTTCATGCATCTCCGTGTCCAGGAGGGAGCTAAGCTTTAACATTTTTACCTCTCCCCTGGACGTGGTCATAGGAATCTTGATGAGAGGTTCCTCAGTCACATCCTCGGCCTTCAAATCTAGGGTTCAGACAAGATGCTCAGGCCAGTCTAGGAATGTTTCTAAAGATGCTATGGCGCTAGTCGTGGTTGACCCCTAGTCGATCATGTCTAGGTTCAATTGTCTCACAAGCTTTCCATGTGGACCTGCTAGGGCTAAAGGTGTGGAGAGATTGTGATGGATTTCTATTTTCTATTTAACCTGTCAAAATGAGATGAAAGCCTGGATAAGAGGCACCTATTGGTAGAAATTGTGTATAACAAAAACTTGCAAAGTAATGGCAAGATGTAACTAGTGAAGTATGATGTAAGGATTACAATTTTGCCAGTTTAAAGTAATGGCAGACCGTTATGACATGGAGATGCAGAGCTGCTAAAATAGAAAATGCAAAACTATCAATGTGAAAGCCTGAAACTTCCAAGGAATGCAAAACAGCCGATTCAAAAATGTGAAACTATTAGTTTAGTATCATTGCGGATTGCGAACGTATAGCAGATTGAAAAAATGCTAGTTTAAAGTCTTTCCGGACCGATAAAAGTGCAATTATGCTACGATTGCTAGTTTAAGGCCTTTCTAGACAAGAAAGTTACAGCTACATTGGGGTTGCTAGTTGAAGGTATTTTTGGACCAGTATAATCAAAACAATATATATCTTTTTGTTTTTCGGGAATGCAAGCAGTTAACTTGAAGCGTGTCAAGGTTTTAATGCTAATAGTGATACAATGTCATGGCGAGCATGCTACGCTATACGATGCACTTCACATTAAACAGAGAGAGAGAATGACAAGTTTTCTCTTTTTACATTATAGCCACTAATAGGGATTAAACCTTGGTAAGCTTTTCATTCTTACCATAAGAGAACAGAGCCCATATTTGGAGCACAAAGAGATTTTGGAGCGTAGGGTGATTGTGCTAACAACAAGCAAGATAGTTTTCTGCATAGCGACAAGGAAGAATTTTGCAAGTAGGACAATGGCTCCAAAGAAGGAACACACGAATTTGGGACTTGTAAAGATCGAGGAGGTAAAGAAGACCCTAGGGCATAGGACACAAACGCACGTCGTGGCATGGAAGGACACATCATTGACCCGGTAGGTTACTATGCTTCCTCTATTTTTCTGCTATTCTATTATCATTCTTTTTTCTTTTGTTGTTCTCTGCTTTTTTTTTCCATCCTAGTCTTAGCCACCTGTGTTTTCTATCATCGTGAGTTTTTGGCCTTTGCATTGCCGCTATTGCCATTTTGGCCATAGCAAGTGCATAAACGTTACGCCATTGTTACATGCAAGGTGGCTTAAATTGCCACCATTGCAGTTGTCATAATTGTGGGGGTTTAGGCAATTTAAGTTACTTGGATTTCGAATGGCATGACGTAGGACCCTAAGGAGGGTTGGGCCATGAGTGATGTGATTGTGCGACACGTGTTCTGTAGGGACGTATTGTTAATCACCGTGTTAGGGTTAATTGCTCTATTGCTACGCTAGGCTATTTTCACTACGCTAGCGCTTTCATGTTCTTGCTACACTATGCGTGGGAAAAGAATTATGCTATGCTATATGCATGAACTACTAGGTGTTGCTACATTGTGTGTGTATTGCACTTAGACATGATGCTAACACTTGCTGGTTGTGTTGCATAGGATGGGGCTAAGGCCAATTTTGATTGCCTTGAAAATTCACAGGGTCCTGTGTCATGTGAGCAAACTTGTGGCCAATGCTCCTCCTCCTCAAATACATGTGGGAGAGCGGGGGGAACGTCTCATAGTTAAGACTATTCCCAAAAAGTTGCAGTAGAAGAGGCCTCCCCTAGCTAAGGAAACCCTTCGCATGGAGGAAGAGGAGGGGTGGAGACTACAACTTAAACTATAGAGGATCTAACCCTCCATTGGTAAAATCTTTTTTCTAATACTTACTTTGTCATTTTCTGCTATGTTATGCTATGCTAAGTAGCGTAGCGTAGTGTAGTGCTTGATTTAAGCTAACCTATTTTTGACTAATACAAACATGTTTCTTTGCTGGAAAAGGAAGAAGAAGAAGAAGAAGAAGAAGGTGACGAAGAGGTGTGGGCCCCTAAGACAGGGGTGACAGATAAAGACACGGAGACCCCAGTCTTTGAAGAAAGGGCCCCAGTCAAGAAGGGAAGGACTCCTATTGCTAAGGCGGGAGCTCTTTTCATTAGGGAGAATCCTCCTACTAACGAAGAGGAGTCTCCCTTGAATAAAAAAGATGCTAGTCTCCTAAAAGGAAAGGCACCAGCGCATGAAGAAGAAGTCTGTATAGACTTGGTAGGGACCTCTGCCAGGGCTACAATCATCATTTTGCATCAGCAAGAAGGGGGACCATAATCGAATGCTGGTGAGTTCGGTAATATGTCTGCCTCATAACAACCCATTTCAACCATTGATGATATGTTTAGTTATGTAACAGGTGCCACTGTTGATGCTGCAGGACATCCCTCAATTTGTGTGGAGTCATGGGCTGAGATCCCTGATAAGTTTATATTTGTGCAGGGAATTGTTGATGCCATTATAAACCACCTTCAGTAGGTGGACCCTAACATGGATAACTAGTAATGTTGTGCTCTCATGTTGTTATGGTAGGATTTCTTGAGTTTTCTACGCTTGCTACACTAATGCGATTGTTACACTCTTTGTGTCATGGGAGCCTCTCGACTCAAATGGGACCTAGCATGGCCTTTGAAAGTTAGTGTTGTGCCTACATTCCTACCTGAAGTGACCAAGGTATCTCGTCATTAATACGACGAGGCTTGCAAATGCATTTTGCACTCGGCACGCTCCTTATGGGAGTATAAGCATGTCAACAAGGACCTATGGAAATGGGTCCAAAGGGCTGAGCAAAGGGAGGCTGACCTGAGCATCGAGGTGGAGGATCTCAAGTCAAGGAACAGGTTCCTCATAGCTCATGACACTAATAATGAGGACTAGCACATGGCTGTGATAGATTACGCCAGGTTTGGAATAATCGTGCATTAGAATGTTGAATCCACCTACAAAATAATAGAACAACGGATGCAGATGGACTTGATAGCCTAGAAGTGTTAGGGTTTGAAAGACTTCAACACCAAGGTTTATGAATGGGGGTAGTCCCAGAAAAACCACAAACACATGTATAAATGGGAAAATGCCACCCATCATAAACTATGCAGGGACACTACTATGGAGGCATTTACGTATGAAGCATTCGTAAATGCCGTTAATGCTTCTGAGGCCTACACCAAGTTCAAAGAGTAGGTAAAGGTTATGGAATCTCCTGACCTAAAAGTGGACCTTCCCACAAGAGAGACCACAACTGTCTCCTTTTCTCCAGGACCACCAAGGTGGACAACCACCGAAAGGGAGAGAGCTACTACGGATGCTAAACCAAGAAACAGGCATTGGGTGGACATCACAGTAGAGGAGGTCTGGTGCCGCCTTGGGCTTGGTTTGGACTGGATACCCTTCGAGATGGATGTAATCCCTTCTTAGGTTAGTTTTGTTCTACTATATTAGTTCTTATGCTTTGTTGTAAGCTGCGTGTGTTGCTTTAGTTGACCACTTCATTCCTATGATGTAGGCTCTAGATGAGGACGCAGGGCCCATAGAGGGAGGGAATGAAGAATCAGCAGAGGACAACGGAGGAGAAGGTGATGCAAAAGGGAATGATGTAGAAATGAAAGGTGAAGATGGTGCGAACAAGGACAACCCATAACAACATGGAATTGAAGTTTTGAATTTTTGTGACAAATTTTGCAAACATTGTTTGAAAGACGAAAGTTTTGAATAAAGCAAAGAGAATTTCGTGAAACAGAAATTGATTCTACGCTAACTTGTGCATTGCATACGTGTTACATTTCATGTAAAATGTTTATGCTTTCATGTGTTAGTTTTAGGCCATTTCGGGCCATTGCTAGTTTTAGGCCATTTTGGGCCATTGCGTAACATAATTTTAGGCTATTTTTGACCATTGCGTAACATAGTTTTAGGCTATTTCGGGCCATAGCGTAGCATAGTTTTAGGTCATTTTGAGCCATAACATAGCATAGTTTTAGGCCATTTCAAGCCATAACATAGCATAGTTTTAGGCCATTTCAGGCCATTAGGTAACATAGTTTTAGGCCGTTTTGGGCCATAGCATAGCATAGTTTTAGGCCATTTTAGGCCATAGCATAGCATGCTAGAAGGATGGTATGTTAACAAAGCAAAAAGAGGTGAATGCACAAGGGATGGAAACTAGGAAGGAAGCAGTGGGATGGCTACGCTATGTGTAGCTGCCTCTTGACCCATCGTGGGTTGAGTGGAATGTAAGATCAAGGTGTTTTGCCAAGGCCCTCATCCACATCATTGTCCTCCTCTTGGAAGGGCAACTCAACCCATACGCTTTCATTTTGGAGACCAGCTTGCTCACTCAATTCTCCCGTTGGATGATTAATGTGTATGTAAGCAAGTGCTTCATTCTCAAAGGTTACAACCTCTAAACCCTACTCCATGTCTACGTTACTGATAGCTTGTGCTGCTACTTCTTCACCATGGATCACCACCTCCCTACCCACGTATGGTAGGTGAATTTCCTAATGTATAGATGAGGAGACAACCCTAAGTTGTGCTAGCCATGATCTCCCCAATATTAGGTTAAACCCAGGCATTTTCTTGACCATGATGAACATTGCGTTTGTGGGGAACTGATCCCTTGCTACGAAGTCTATGTAGATTATGCCTTTCACTAGGACATGTGCTCCGTTGAACGACCTTAGGCATGACGTCGTTGTTGGTTTCATCTAGTCAACGAAGCCTAACTTGTCGAAAATAGGGAAGGGGATGACATTCATGGTAGCCCCATCATCAATATGTATCCTTCAGATCTGGTGTTGTTCAACCTGAATTGTGATGAAAAGGGGTGTCTTGGTCACTTGACCCCTCTCAGGATCTTCCCTAATGGCATTGTCACTGAAAGTCAATTGGGATGGCTTAGGCTCTGCAGGTGCAGAGAGAAGCATGACTGAGTGGATCGCTTCCTCTTCCACTAGCATGTCTTCATTGATCGGAATCGCTATCAACATGTGGATCAAAGCCTTGTAGTGGGGGACATACATCATGATCAAGTCATATAGTCTTAGTGTAATATTTTTCTATTTTAAAGCCTACTTGACCTGACTGAGGGCATCCAAAATTTCTTGACCACCCCACTATTTAGCACTTCTTCTTCGATTCGTCTAAGAAGATGAATTTCCATAGGAGGGGCAACTTCAGATCTAGGTTCAGATCCTTTTTTCCATGGTGACGCGGACTATGTGGTTACATCAACATTTATCTTTGGTGAAAAAGCTATAGGTGTAGGGGGCAAAGATGTAGGCTTGGCAATGCCTTGGGTGGTATTTCCCTTCAACGCCTTACCTGCAAAACACACTTCTCATTTTTTAAGATGAGAAGGTTGTTTAGCTATCTTGTGCGGGGTAGGGGTTGTCAAAGGAGTCATCTCCCTAATGATGAAAGGAGCTAATGGTGTTAATGGGTGAATTAGCATGGTTTCGCTAATAGGTGATGTAGAGATGGATGCTCATGGAGGGACTCTCAAGATGAACAGCTATTGTGAGCTTTGATTAGCCACTCGTGGTGTTGGTGCACTATGTTGAGGCACACGGATCACCAACAGTTGTAGGGGTGGCCTAGGATCACTGTTAATGCCGATGGCATTGATGATGTAACAGACATTGTTGGCCTTGAGGGGGTCTATGTAGACATGCATAGATTGGTTTTTGGGATGTACTGGGTTACTTTTATCCAACACCAGTTTTCCCTGATCGATCAATCTCTAGATGTCATCCTCCAACACCAAATAGTAATCTATGTTGTGACCACACTATTGGTGGTAGTCACAAAACCTATCCAGCTGAAAACCCTTAGGAACTGGGGGCTCATTGGGCAAGCCCAAAGAGGGGTTCCTAAGGAGCTTGCAATAGCATTGATGTTTCTTGATTCCTTCTTCCAACATTTGCTTATATTGCATGTGCCCTGCTGCCAATATCTGCTTCAAAAGTTTTGAAGGCTTGAGAGGCAATGGGGTGTACTTTAAGCGATCTTTACTCTCAAAGTTTCGTTTGGGTTGTGTAGATGTCTCAGGCGTAGGAATTGGAGGTTGTGGCATGTTTTCCTCCTTGGGCATTGGGTTAGCTTCCGGTATGACCGATTTCTTATTGTTCTTGTTACCATTATTACTAGGTTTGGACTTGGCCTCGATTGCCACAACAACCACTGTGGTTGTCAGGGCTTTACCCTTGTCCTTCTTTATGAAGGTGTTTTTGTAAGTAATGTAGGTTGGGTCTTTGCTCACCTCAGCTATGTCTTGTATACTCTTTGTCTAAGCAAAGGCTTGACTAAGAGTGTGAGGGGAAAGGTAGTATAGTTTAGACTTGATTAATTCATTCACTACACCCTTAAAGATGGCCAACAAGTGGGCCTCTACAATGGGCTGGTGGATTTCGTTAAAGGTTGTGATCCAATGTTGGATGAATTTCTAGACTGGTTCTAGAGTCTCATGCTTCATGCTCATCAACTGGTTCAACGTGATTTTCATCTTCAAGTTGTACTTGAAGCACATCATGAACTAGGTCAGAAGAGCCTCTAGAGTTGAAATGGATAAGCGTGGCAATGCGCAATACCAATCTAAGGCTCTCCCATCTAGGGACATAGCAAAGACATGAATAATCATGTGTAGCCATTGTTGCAATAGGAGAGAATCAGATCTAAAGGTAACTAGATGTGTGTTGGGATCTCCCTCCCCATCGTACTTCGTGAAGTGTGCGAGAGATATCCATGGGGGTAACATCAGAGTAGGGATTGCAAGGTTGATGGGGCTATCTTGGTAAAATTACATGACTTGTACCATGTTAGAGCCAACAACTTTGAGGTGTTTGATTTCCTCGGTGAGTGTTTGGATAAGCTGGAATACTTGATCGAAACCCTGCGACATTGTGGATGGTTGGGGAACTACTGAAGCAGTTCCCACCTAAGGAATGGTAGGGGTGGTGGTGTGACCCATTGGTAGCATCGTTGGGATAGCCCCCACAAAAGGTGCTACTTGCGCTATCTACCACCTGTCAGGTGCTGTTATCAGAGTAGCAACCGTAATTTGAGCCACCAGATAGACTGCTTGTGTTGTCGGTGGAATAGACCATAGCCCCGTGTTGGGTTGTACCATTTGCAGGGTTTGGTTGGTCTGAGAGCTAACATAATGAGACATCTGTGATGGTTGTGGAATAGGTGAAGAAGTAAATGGGGTCCACCATGTGGACGGGCCTGGGCTTGCCATAGTGGGTGGAATAGACATGAACCTAGGAATTGAAATGAAGGTTGCGTATGACTGCGAAGTACGTATAGTATGAACATGTGGTAGGGTAGCTATGATTGGTGTGTGATGTGCTAAAGGAATGGACTGATGAACGGTTTTTCGAGGCATTGTTACTGCAAATGAAACAAGGGCATAAGGGCTTTGATACGCCAAGAAGGTAACATGGGTACCCATCGCGGCTGTAGTTGTAGGCTACAGGAGTGTAGGCATGATCACAAAGGGAATGGTGATGGACAACGGATTGGCCCAGAAGGACTGGGTAGGAAGGATATGAACGAGGTTGGTTTGACCTTCCTTGTTGGATTGGGAATCGAGTTCCTCTTGTCCATCTTAGAAGGCATCATCTTTGTTGAACGCTGTGTCCTACTGCTCCCTAAGCTTAGCCAACTAGATTAGCTAGTCTAAAAGCCTTTGGTTTGTCTATGTCAAAGGTATGGCAGCACTGGGAGTGGGAAAAAACTCCTTTCCTTCATAGTAAATGAACTCAAAGCTACATTTTCCTTCGAGTTCATGTACATCGAAAGGCAGGTTTGCCTAAACCTTTACATAGAGTAAGTTATAGTGTTCATGTTGTTGGGCCAAGCCCTCAAGTCCCCAATTTTGGATCCTAAGGAATCACCATGTTTCTAGCAATGGTTTTAGTGGTTATTCGGCACCAGCAATGCCTTGAACAGTTATGGGAACCTCAACATTCAAGGTATTAATAGCGGTAGTTGCAGAAGTCATTGTTGCTAGGCTAGACTCTTTTGCAAACGCAAAAAAAAAGAAAGGAAATTGGAAAGCTAAACAGTTTTGTGAATGGAAAGAGCAAAGAAGTTGATAAACAATAAAAGAAAAGGCTTTATGTCTTGTAGGGCTCTCGAGGAACTGTCGAGGCGACCGATCTATACAACATCATGCATAAACAACCGCAAAAGGGTGTCACATTGACACTAGTGCACGATAAGGTACAAAACGCATGCAAGACTACTGTAGGATAGGCAAGTCAGCTGGCAACTGGAGGCTTTATGTCTTGTAGGGCTCCCAAGGAATTGTCGAGGCAACTGATCTGCACCACACAATGTGTAAACAACCATAGATGGGTGTCACGTTTACGCAAATGCATATCAAGGTGTAGAAGGCTTACACGACTACCATGAAACATGGAAAATGCACCAAAAGGTCCTCCTTCTAGCGCCAAAAAAACTGTAGCAACCAGAAACGTTGGTGGTTGAAAAACTTCGAGGGCTCATCGACCGTTGATAGTCTCAACCCTATTTTCATGGGAGGGCCATGCTAGATGGGATGGAAATAGGGCATCCTGAATGGTCTGGTCAATCATACAAGGACTTAGTCAGTTTCTATATAACCTTTGTAACATGTTATTTGAAAATGAAACTAATAGCATGAAGTGATGCTTAAATGTAAAAGAGACAGGAAGTAGTGTAAAATGCAATAATGAGCAAGAGACAAAGTAAAATGTAGTCAGAAAAATGCACTGCTTCAAAGCTACGTCTTCGCTCTATCAAGATGGATACAATCGGTTGCACAGCACTGGGAAGTGCAAAGATCCCGAGAGTAACCAAGATGTGTAGAGCGAGATGGCTGTGCGCTTGAATGTGGGCTCAGTCATTAACAATGAAAAGTGCTACCAAGGTGGTAGAAGAGAGCAGAATAGAATGCCAACTAAAAGTGCTAACTGTTTACAATGTTAAACAGAAAGCTTACAATGCTCAAGGTTACATTTCTATCTTGCTTGCTTGTTAAGCATCAAAATTATTAGCCAACCAGGCAACCAAAAAGAGAAAAACCTAGACCTAGACCTTGATGGTCATTGGGGTATTTATAGGGCTGAGGGCACACAAAAGATGCGGTTTGGACACCACGTGCCTTGGGCATATGCTGAATTTTCTATGTTGCACATGCCTGCATGACTGTTGGGCGAGCCTGCCATGTCATAATTACAAACCTGCCATATCGTAATTACATTGTTAGAGAAATGGTGTAATTAAGTGAAGTGCATTGATGTCACATAACCACTTGTCATGCCTTGCTATGCTTTTTAGCGTAGCATGTTTGGCATAGTGTAGCATCTTGTCACGCTGTGCTACGCTACGTAGCGTAGCGTAGCCACCGATTCGAAGCAAAGAATTTGCATTGTGTCTTGCTACCGATGTTGGAAACCTTTGCAGTGTTGTGACTGCTAGTCACAGGTTTGCTATGCTATGTTACGCTACATAGTGTATCATAGAGTCGCAGCTATCCTTAGTCACAAAAAATGTTTCCAATTTGCAAACTTTGCCTTTTACACTATGAAGCTTGCGAACTTGCTGATCCCACCCTTTGAGATACCTTCTATCACTTTCACAGAATTGCTATGCCTCGCTATACCATGTAGCTTAACGTAGAGTAGTAGTAAACAAGACCTAATTTTTCCCAAGTTCACCGCTCTCTGATGGAAGGAGACATTGCTAAAGGACTTGAAGTCAAGCAAGGGGACTGACTATCTAGCTTTTGCTACACTACACTACACTGTGTAGCACACCATAGCATAGCACTGCGCTTCTACAAACATCTCCTGAAGTTTTCTATGCTACATGGTATAGCATAGCGTAGTAAGATTCCTTGACTTAGAAAACTTGTTGAAGCAAACAGTCTAAAAATCAGAGCATCCATCTCCTAAAGAACTATTGTAATGCTGCACAAATTGCAAACACTTGGTGAAGCAAGCATGTCTTTGAATTTTGGGATGTTTCACCAAGTGTCTATGCTTGTTCCTCCTCTATGGGGTCGAGGTTGATGATCCTCGATTCATTGTTTTAGGCTTTGCTCACGACGTTTGACAGGATTATTTGAAGTGATGGTACCTATAGCTCAAGAGGTAACACTGCTTTAGATCTGTAAACAAGGCTATAAGGTGTCTTGCCTGTCACCGTTCTGCATGTCGTTCTATAAGCCCACAACACATAGGATTTTCTTGTGCCATCGCCTATTGCTGTTGTTAAGAATTTTCTTGAGCAAGTTGATAATGGCTTTCTTCATAGCTTCTTCTTGTCCATTTTCCTACAGGTAGTATGGTAAGGAGAATGATTGCCTAATGCCAAGGTTGCTGCAAAAGGTTTTGATTTTCACACTACTAAATTGTGGCCTGTTGTCGATCACAATAGTCATGGGAAGCCCAAACCTCGTCACGATGTTATCTAAGATGAAGTGGCAAACCTTTTGAGATGTAGTCTTCCTAAGGGGAATAGCCTCTACCCACTTTGTAAAATACTCAGTGGCGGTGATGATGAAGCTATGCACTGTAGAATACTTAGGCGTGATAGGTCTTATGATGTCTAGTCCCCATCATTGGAATGGCCATGTGATCTGTGTCAGGTGCAATTCTGTAGGTGATACGTGTATGATATTTGTGTATCATTGGCATGTATCACATGTCTTGACTTTGGCTAGGTAATCACACTCCATGTGAGGCCAGTAGTACCCTAGGCATTTGATTTTTGCTGCCATGACCCTAAGTGCTATGTGTCCACCACACAAGCCCTCATGTACCTCATTAATGACCTTCTACGCTTGCTCCTTGTTTATGCATGCTAGCAATATCCCGTCAAAGGAGTGTTTGCACAAGGCATTGTCTCCCATGAGCACATATTGTCGATCATGCTTACAGATCGCATCCCTCTGGGTAGATGTCAATCCTCATGAGGGTTTTCCATGTTGTAGGTAGGCTTTAATGTTGGCGTACCACTCCTGGGTGTTCGCAGTGCTCACAGAGGCTACATGTACCACTTGAGTGATATGCTCTGTACACTCAGTTATCAAAGTAGGAAAACTTGTGAACAAGTGTGGTGGCACATTCAATGCTAGGGTGGCCAAGGCATCTACTACGGTGTTTTCATTGTGCAGCATGTGTTGAACTTCTATTGTTGTAAACTGTATAAGAAAAATTTTTGCCAGGTTGCAATAGGGCTACAGGTGAGTAGCTTTATAGGCATAGACCTCAGTGATTTTATTCACAATGAGTTGTGAATTACCACGAATCGCCAAATGTTAAATTTTTAGTGCTTGGGCTGCTAAGAGATTCCAAAGGAGTTCTTCGTACTCTACCACATTGTTCATACAAAGGAATATGAATTGATAAGAAAACTATTGAATGTCCCTAGAGGTGAACGTAATGAAGGCCACTGTGCTACCACCACGCTTAGTCAAAGCACCATTGAAGTGTCAAGTAGCTTTGAGATGAGATGGAATAGCATTGATGGTGCTAACATGCTTGTCAAGGAATTCGGGTTCTATCGTTACCTTATCGTCGACGGCTGAGGTCATGAGTTGCATAGCTATAGCTTAACCTTTTGTCGATGATTGGATCACATAATGCAAATTGAATTCCACTGTTATGGCTTTCCACCAAGCTATCCTGCTACTCTTGTATAGATTGTTCGTGATAGCCCGGAGTATGTTGCTTTTGCAAATGATGTTAACTTTGCTATGAAATAGATAATGCCTCCACTTTTTTAATGCAAACACTAAGGTGAGGCAATTTCTCTTCACCTCATTGTATTTTTCCTCGTATTCTATCAATGCATGACTTTAAGTAATACACTGGAATCTCAGAGTCTTCATCTCGTTTCTGACATAATAGTGCCATGATAGACATGTCTGAGGTGGCAAGGTAGATGTAGAAAGGCTTATCCCTATGCGGTGGGTAAATAGTTGGGAGGTGTAAAAGATCTTTCTTCATATCATCAAAGGCTTGTTGGAATTGTGTTATCCATTAGAAGTTAACCCCTTTCTTTAGCAAGTGTTGCATGGGGTGTAACTTGTCAACCAACTCTACCTTTTGATGAATTGTGCTATAAACCTTTTGTTGAATTGCACTCTACCTTGTAACTTGTGTAATTCCTTAAGGTTGGTAGGGGATGCTAGATTAATGATAGCCTTAACTTTATCAGGGTTTACTCATATTCCATCCTCCGATACTACAAACCCTAACATGCATCCGGTTCTCACCCTGAAGACACACTTTTTTGGGTTGAGGTGTAAATCATGCATCTAGCTATGTTTGAGGACTACACCTAGATCATTGGGATGATCAATGGCCCATTTAGATTTGACCACTATTTCATCCACATAGTCGTTTAGCATTTCTATGATGTAGTCGCTAAAGTTGTATGTCATGGCTCTTTGGTAGATTTCTTTGGCATTTTTGAGCCCAAAGGGCATCATGGTGTAACAGAAGGTACCCCATGGGGTCATGAAAGTTGTTGCTAACTAATGCTCTAGGTTGATGTAAATTTTATTGTAGCCAAAGAAATCGTCCATGAAGGATAACAAAGCATGACCAGCTGTAGTGTCGATGAGTTGATCGATACTCGGTAGTGGGAAGTTGTCTTTGATTGTTGCTTTGTTCAGATCCCAGAAGTCTATAGAGATTTGTATTCCTCCCATTTTCTTAGAAACCACAATGATGTTTGACATCCATTCTAAGTAATCAACTGCTTGGATGAAATGAGCTTGATACAGCTTACTGATTTCATTGCGTACGACTAGTGCAATCTCTGGTTTAACCTTGCGAGTCTTTTTCTTAATTATTTTGATACAGGGATCTAAGATAATGTTGTGTTGTATAAGCCTCGGATCTAAGCCCGGCATGTCGTTATAAGACCACAGGAATACTTCGATGTTGTCCTGCAGTATCTTGGATACATCTTGGTGTGTTTGCAAATCTAAGATGGAGCTAAGTTTTAACGTTTTTATTTTCCCCTTGGATGTCGTCATAGGCATTTCAATGAGGGGGTCCTCAATTACATCCCCAGCCTCTAAATCTAAGGCTTGGACTAGATTTTAGGGCCAGTCTAGGGATGTTTCTAAGGACACTATTGTGCTATCTACAGATGATTCCCAATATATTGATTCTAGGTTTAGTTCTGTTGCAAGCTCTCCATGTGGACCTGTCAAGGCTAGAGGTGAAGAAATATCATAACACATTGACATTCTTGCTCAACCTGCCACAATGAGATAAATGTCAAGTCAAGTGATACCTATTTGTAGCGACAATGCATAGCAAATATTTGCAAAAAAATAATGAATATGAACAATTGAAATGATTGTAAACTATGATACAAAGTTTGCAGGTTGCCAATTTAAGGTTGTAGTAGACTACCTGGATGTAAAAGTATAAAACTGCTAGTTTAGGGTCTTTGCAGACTACTAACTTGGTCAAAACTATGAATCAAAATTGCTAGTTTAAGATCTTTGTGGATTGTGAACTTGGAACTGTGAGTGAAACTGCTAGTTTAAGGTCTTTATGGACTGCTAATAGGTCAAAACTATAAGTCAGAATTGCTAGTTTAAGGTCTTTGTGGACCACTAACTTGTTACTCTTGTGAAGGCAAATGGCTAGTTTAAGATGGATCAATGTTTTTGGTCAAGCACACCTACCACGATGAAAACAGTGCTGCTACGCTATGGTGGGAGTGCTATGTTGTACAAAACATCCCACATTAATCGAGGTGAGAAAATGGCAAGTTCCTTTTCACCGTAAGCGCGTAAAGCCCACATCTAGAATGTAGAGCAATTATGCTAACAAAGAGCAAGAAAATTTAGTATAGTGACTAAGAAAGAATCTGCAACTGAGATGATGGCACCCAAGAGAGAACGCAAACACCTAGTGCTCACCAAGGTGGATGAGGTAAAAGACACCCTAGGATGTCTATCGCAGGCATGCATCACGGTACGGGAGGAAACTCTATTAGCCCAGTAAGTTGCTACGCTACCTTTATTTGCTATGCCATTGTTGTTATCTCTGCTTTCTCTTTTAATTTTTATTTTTATTTTTCTATCTACATTTTCTGTCATTATTTTTCTTGCTGTTATTTTGGCCATTACACCATCGCTGTTGCCGATTCGGCCATGATGGTGTACGGACGGTACTCTAAAGTTACATGTAGTATTGTCGAGACCGCCATTGTTTTCGCTGCCTTCCCGTAGAGGTTTAGGTGATTCTAGCAACCTAGCATGCAAATGGCATAGCATATGACCCTCAGGAGGGTTTGGCCATGCATGTGATCTGGCAGCGTAACACGTGTCTATCATAGCGTTGTGCAAATCATTTTGTCAACCAAAGGATTTGTTGAAATGGTTGCAGTGTATTAAATTATTTCTTATTTACAAATGCATATTTAATTTTTTGTTGCTCTGCTACGCTATTACCTTTGTGGTTTTGCTACACTACATGCATGAAAAGAGTTATGCTACGTTATCTGGTAATGGCTAATGTTGCTACGCTATGCATGAATATCACTCAAACATGTTGTTAACATTTTTCATTGTGTTGTGCAGGGTAATGCTAAGGCTGATTTTGATTATCCTAGAAATTGTAGGGGTCTTGTGGTGCCTAGGTGAACCAGTGGCCAAAGTTCATCTACCCCACGTGCGTGTGGGGTAGTAGGCAGTCTGGTTCTAGGAAGGTGCATGGGACTTCCTACAATTTCTCCTCCAATACTTCAGTGTGATCATTTGATCACACTTATCGGAGGAGGTAGTGGCTGTAATTATAGAAACCTTGTTGCCTAGGGTGAATCAGGGTATTCTAAAATTTCTAATTGATGGAGTAATTGGGAGCAGGTAGGCTGAGGGATCCAGTCAGCATCTGAAAAGCTTGAGGCATCTGACTTGGATCTAGGACATGCCTGAATATAATTGCTACCACCTATACAATAGGTTGTTCATTGCTCACACATGGAAACTTGTTTTCAGAATCCACCAGGAACCATTTATTGTGCCAGCGGGTGAGTTCTATAACATATTCTGCCATGTTATGCAATACATGATACATTAGGTAAGAATGTTAATAGTGTATTTTTGTTACCAGGTTCTTCATCAACAAGAGTAGGCTTCATGGTGATACCGATGCCTTGGCCTTGGCATAGATGGTGCTGCGGAAGTTTTCCTTCACTGAGAATATGTGTGCAGGTGTGATAGGCGAATGTAGGGGTTAGTATGAAACCTATCCAACACAGTACTCCCAGTTCTATGATAGGTGCAAGGAGCTTCATTGGTTGGATGGGGATTTGGCACCCTTCAGGCTAATCACCATTGAGGATGTGTTGGTGGATCTTCCACAATTATTGACGCCATTTAAACCTAGTATGCTAAATAGTGAGTTGTTTGCATGTTCGTTCAAGTGAAATTCCTGTGTTTCTACTATTTTTATGTTTTTTCTAAGTTATTTTTTGCTTTTTCCCTTTTGTAAATTGCTACAGTATTGGAGAAGTCCCAAGATGTGACAGTGATCACCTCTGGGCATAATGAGATAAAAATTTACTTCAAGTATGATGAGGTGAAGGAGACCCAACACTAGCTTTGCAATGTGGCCCCAGAATCACTTACCAAAATCCTTTTGGACACTGGGCTCATGGAATTGTTCTTGGCTATGAACCCAAGCATCCTTGCTACTAAAATGCTTGCCCTAGCTAACCCCTTTTCTAAAAAGGAAAACTGCTTTAGCACACATGTGCATGGTGTGCTGGTGGTCCTTGAGATCAATGAACAAGTATTTGTGGACCTCTTTGGTGTCACTACTAATGGTCTCCTCGTGGGAGTGAAAATCAAAAAGGAGGCAAACCATTAGGAAGACATTGAGGAGTGGCTAGGGGCAGCAAAAGTGTGAAAGGGAATCCCTATTGAAGTAGCTAAGCTAAAAGTACCCAAAACTATTTATCCCATCTTCCGTGGCCATGCTTTCCCCAAGATACTTTCCCAAGGCAAGATCATTGGGATTGAGCAAGCTTGGGTAATGAGGGAAGTGATGGAAGAGGGGGCTCATTGTAACTAGGCAAAGAATCTCTGTAAAGGGCTACAAGCTAAAATGGTCAAGCTTCATAAGAAGCCTGAATCTAGTTTCAATGTGCATCATGCCTTCTTCATAGCTTACCTGCAGTGTTTTGCGAAATTCTTGGTAGTCCATGAGAATGGGGTCTAGGTGATGCAAGATTGTAACCAGATTTCCAAACCATGGATTTTCCAAGTCTTTCGAACCACCTGAGCCTAGGATCCCCTAGAAGCTATTGGGGAGTTGTTCCCAATAATGACTAGGGATCGGTGGCCTGCAACTTCCATGGCCAGGACAGTGTAGGAGAGGTGTTCCCTACTACTACAGGTAGCGTATCACAGGGGAAATTCCTCATCGTAGAGATGGTGGTCACTAATTTGGGGCAAAAAAGGTCTTGTCCAATTGAGGAGCCTCCTTGTACGGATGAAGAAGGGGAGAAGAGACTACAGTTTAAGTTATGCAGGATTTAGCCTCCCATTGGTAAATGTTTTTCCTTTTTATTTTTTTCTTCACTTGTTTGGTTAATGGTTGCTATGCTAGGTAGCATAGCACAACATAGCATTTTTATTAAGTTAATTTACTTTTTCCTGATGTGAACATGCTTTGTTACCAAAGGAAGAAGAAGAAGAAGAAGAAGGAGAAGAGGTGATGGCCTCCAAATTGGAGGTGGCTAATAAAGATGTGGGGGCCCTGACCATAAAGGAAAGGGCCACGATCAAGAAAGAAGGAGCTCCCTCTATGAAGAAAGGGGCTCTTATCGATGAGACGGACATTTCTGCCAATGGGGAGGACATTTCTGCCGATCTGGAGGACTCCCCTACTGATCAGGAGGATGCTCCTATGGATGAGAAGGATGTTGGTGCCACAAAGTGGAGGGCCCCAGCAAATAAAGAAGAGGCCCTTATTAACTGGAAGAGATCTCTACTGATGATCCCTTTGCTGAATGTAGTTTAGTGCTAAAGGAGGAAATGGACATGGAGGGTGCTACCATGGTGTTAAGCCAACAAGAAGGAGGGGAACTACAACTAGATGCTGGTGAGTTTGACTGCATATTCGATAGTATGTCGATGGACGATCCCCCCACTATCACCCCTGAGTGTTTGCTACATAGGAGCCTTTACACTATAATTTGTGTTACTTGTCAACTTTATTGTAGCCCTCTCAGTTATACCTGACACATTTTTGTTACATAGCAGACACCGTGGTTGACACTGCAGGCCCTTCTTTGATCCACCTACGACCATGGGCCAAGACCCCTGATAAGCTTACGTTCATGCAGGGAGTGGTCGATGACATGATCGACCATTTGAAGCAGATCAATCCAAAAGTGGATAAGTGAAGTAGCTATGCTAGACTCTTTATGTTGCTTTTCTAGACCTATTGGGTTCTGAATTTTGCTACGCTATTGTGACTAATGCATTTTTATGGATGGTCAACATTGTCTTACATTAAGTGGGACCCGAAAAAAGTAGTCAAGGTCAATGTTGTGCCTGCGTTCCTATTGAAAGTGACTGAGGTGCCTCATCACATATACAACGAGGCTAGCGAATGCATGTTACACTCAGCATGCTCCTTATGGGAGTGTAGGTGTGTGAACGAAGACCTGTGGAAACGGGTCCAGAAGCTTGAGAAGGAGAAAGCCAATTTGATTGCTGAGGTGGAAGACCTCCACTCCATAAATGAGTTTCTATTGGCCCATGATATGAATGATGGCATTTGGCAGATGACCATCATTGATTATGCAAGATACTGGATGGCCGTGTGGCGCAACAACAAGGCCACATGCAAAATAATTGAGCAGTGAATGCAAATGGACTTGTTAGCCTAGAAGAACCAGGATTAGAAGGATTACAACATGTAAGAGTTTATGAGTGGGGGTAGTCCCAGAAAAACCATAATCATATGTATGAACTAGAATCAGCCACCTACCGTAAATAGTATTGGGACACTTATGTTAAGTTGTATACTCACGAAGTGTTCCTGGATGCCGTTGGCACTTCTAGGGCTTATGACAAGTTCATGAAACAAGTGATGGTTAGTGAATCCCCTAAATGGGAAGTGAGCTTCCCTATGGATGGGACTACCACTACCTCCTTTTCTCTAGGACTACTGAGATGGACAGCTGTTGCAAAGTAGAAAGTTGTAGCAAACGCTGACTTGGGTGATAGGCACTAGGTGGATATTACAGAGGAGGAGGTCTCGCAATGCCTCAGAATTGGTTTGGATCACATATCCCCTGGGATAGATGAGGGGCCGTCTTAGGTTAGTCACTTTCTTGTGCGATGCAACAATGTATTTTATTCTACCGATCATTGTGGCTCTATCTTACTACTTCATTTTCTATGATACAGATTCCAGATGAAGAAGTAGGGCCCTATGAGGGCGGGAACAATGATGTAGAGGAAGATGATGCAAGGGGAGAAAATGCATGAGAGCAAGGGATCTTATTGTGTATTTGTTTTTCAAGAATATTGCAAACATTATTTAATTAAAACTTTGAATGGAGAATGAATTATGAAGAGATTTGGTTTGTTTTAGCTTGCATATTGCCTATGTGATCGATTTTTTATCGTTTTTGGTTGTCTTAGTTTTAGGCCATTTCAGGTTGTGGTCAGGTGATAAACAAAGAAATTTTTTTTTGTCTTAGTTTTAGGCCATTTCGGGCCATGGGACAATGTAAACAAATGATTTTGCCAATTTTAGGCCTTAGCGAGCCATGTGTAGTTTTAGGCCATTTTGGGCCGTGTGTAGTTTTAGGTTATTTTGGGTCTTTGGACGATGGTAAAGAATAAATTTTGCCAGTTTTAGGCCTTAGCGGGCTATAACATAATGTGAAGAAAAATATTTTTCCAATTTTAGGCCTTAGTAGGCCTCAATGTAATGTAAATGGACAATTTTTCCAGTTTTAGGCCTTAGATAGCCATATGTAGTTTTTGGCCATTTCGGGTAATGAGACGATATAAACAGATGTGAATGGTTTAAAAGGAATTATTTAGGTTCCTAGTGTAGATGAATGGATGTAAAGAAAATAGGGAAGAAATGTACAACAGATGCTAACTCGGTAGAAAGAAGTAGAGTTGCTACACTATATGCAACTGCTTTATAGCCCATCGTGGATTTGGTGAGACATAAGGCCGAGGAGCTTTACCGTGGCATTCATCTACATCATTGACTTCTGCTTGGAAAGGAAACTCAGCCCACACATTTTCATTTTCTAAGCCAGCAAGTTGGGTCGGCTCTTTCATCAAATAGTTAGTATTGATGGAGACAGGTGCCTTGTTCTCAGAGGTTATGACCTCTGAACCCTGTTCCATATCTATGTTATTTATTGCTTGTGTTGCTACCTCATCACCATGGATCACCACCTCCTTGCCTACGTAGGGTAGATGGATTTCCTTGTGTATGGGTGAAGAGACAACCCTAAGTTGGGCTAACCATGACCTCCCTAGGATCAAGTTAAACCCGGGCATCTCTTCCACCATGATAAACATTGCATTTGTGGGGAACTAGTCCGCTACCACAAAATCAATGTGGATAGTGCCTTTCACCACAACTCATTCCCTGTTGAATGACTTCAAGTATGATGTTGTCATGGGTTTGATCTGGTCTACCATACCCAGTTTATCCACAATAGGAAATAGGATGACGTTCATAATAGCCTCGTCATCAATGTGTACCCTTCAGATCTTATGTTGGCCAACCCAAATTCTAATGAATAGAGGTGTTGTAGTCACCTAACCCTTTTTAGGGTCATCCCTAATGGAATTGTCATAGAAATGTTAGTTGGTATGGCTATAGTTCTGTAGGCATAGAAGGAAGCATAACTGAGTGAATTGCTTTCTCTTCTGCTGGCATGTTCTCATCAACTGGTATTGTCGTTAACATGTGAACAAGAGCCTCACAGTGTGCAGTAAAATTCATTACCAGGTCATACAGGCTCAACGTTGTGCTCTTTTGTTTCAAAGGCTGCTTGACCTAAGTAAGAGCGCTTAATAGGTCTCATCCACCTTCCTATTTCTTACTATCCTTCTCCTCTTCCATTCATCGTAGGAGATGAATTTCCCAAGGAGGGATAGCTTCAAGTTTGAGATCAGACTCTTTTGGGTGAGGTGGAAATGACCGTGAGCATGTAGCAGTGTTAACTTTTGGTGACAAGGACATAGATGTAGAGGATGAGGGAGTAGGTTTGGAAGGACCTAGGATGGTACCTTTTGTTGTTGCCTCACCTATCGAATGCTCTTCTCATTTCATGGGACGAGAAGGCTATGGTGCCATCTTATGTAGGGTGGGGGCGGTTGAGTGGCTTAGTCCCCTAATGAGAAATAGCACTCTTGGCATTAGTGCATGTGGTGGTACAATTTTTTTTATAGAGGGTACAATGGAGGATGTTCGAGGAGGGACCTTCAGGATAAATGGTTGTTGCAGCAATTTTTTAGCCGCTGGTGGTGTAGGTGCACTACGCTGAGGCACGCGAACCACAAATAGCTGCTGAGGGGATTTAGGATTACTTTCCACAATGATAGTGTTGGTGATATAATCGACGTTGTTGGCATTAAGCGGGTCTTTGTAAACATACATAAATTGATTTTCAGGATCCATGGGGTTGCTCTCGTCTAGAAACAACTTTCCTTGATCAATCATTTATTGAATGTCATCTTTTAATGCCAAAAAGTAATCTGTGTCGTGACCAGACACTTGATGGTACTAACAGAACCACTCCAGCTTGAAATTATTAGGAACTAGGGGCTCATTGGGAAAAGCCAAGGAGACGTTCCTAAGAAGTTTGTAGTGTCGTTGATGCCTTTTGGTCACCTCCTCTGACATCCTCTTATGTTGAATATACCTGGCTCTCAGTAATTGCTTCAAAAGTTCTAAAGGCTTAACAGATAGTGGGTTATATTTAGAGCAATATCTACGCTCAAAATTAAGTTTAGGTTGAATGGATGCTTTAGGTGTCGAGGTGAAGGCTTAAGAGGCGTTGCTAGGTGCAAGTGCAGGGTTAGTCGGTGGAGTGGCCACTTTCTTGTTTTTGTTTTTGTTGGTCTTGACTTTTTTTTCCATAGTGGCCACTATGGCTAATGCAGCCTTGCCATTATCTTTGTCATTCTTTCTAAACATGTTCTTATATGCAACATAGGTCAGGTCTTTATTTGCCTCGACCACATCTTGTTTGCTCTTGGTCTAGGAAAAAGCCTAACTAAGAGTTTTTGGAGCAAGATAGTAAAGTTTGGACTTAATAAAGTTGTTCACTACATTCTTAAAGATGGCTAGTAGATGAGCCTCCATGATAGGCTTGCGGATCTCATTAAGGGTAGTGCTCCACCATTGTATGAATTTCTAGACTGGTTCCAAGGGATCTTGCTTCATGCTCATTAACTGATCCAACATAACCTCTGCTCCCAAGTTATACTTGAAATGAGTTACGAATTGGGTTAATAGCTCCTCTAGGGTTGAGATAGAGAAGCATGGAAGCACGTGATACCAATCCAAGGATTTGCTCATTAGATCCATAGCAAAGACGTGGATGATTCTTTGTAACCATTGTTGCAAAAGAAGGGAGTCAAATCTCAATGTAACAAGATCTGCATTGGGATCACCCTTCCCATTGTATTTTGTGAAGTGGGGGAGTGACATTCCAGAGGGTAATGTTAGCATGGGGACTGCTAGACTAATGGGATCATCATGGTAGAAATCCATGACTTACACCATGTCAAAACCGATAGTCTTGAGGTGTCTAACCTCTTCAGTAAGGGTTTGGCTAAGTTGAAATGCTTAATCTAGGCCCGAGGGCATTGTAGATCATTGGGGAGCTAAAGGGGTAGCTCCCATTGGTGGCACGGTAGGGACAGCAGCCTGGCTCATAGGTAGCGCTATTGGGATGGCCCCTACAAAAGGTGTTGCTTGTGGTGTCCACCACCCAGTGGGTGGTAATGTTGGAGTAGTGGCCGTTGGTGGTGCTATGGGGTTGGTGGTTCACATGATTGATGGGGTAGACCAGTGTCCCATGTTTGGCTATACTACTTGTGAGATCTGGTACATTTGGTGGTGAGTGTAGTGGGACATTTGCAAAGGTTGCAAAATAGGAGGAAAGTATATGGGGTCCACCACATGGTTGGGGTTGGGGTGGACCCATTGATGATGGCAAAATAGGTGTAGATGCTGGAATGGATGCAGAGACTATATGCAACTATGATGTAGGTACTGTGTGGACGTAGGGTAGGGTAGCTGTGATTGGTGTGTGGTACGATGCAGGCATGGATTGGGAAAAAGATTGTAGGGGAGGAAGTTCCTAGAAATGAAACAAAGTAATATACATGTTGATATGCTGAGGGCATGGCATGGCTACCCATTTTCGATGAAGATGCAGTTTGTGATGGTTCGGACATAATAAAAAAGGATGCAGTCGCAAAGATCAGGTTCGACCAGAAAGGCAGGGTGGGAGGGATGGTGGCAGGGTTAGTTTGACCTCGATCCTCGGATAGGGAATCCAGATCCTCTTGCCCATCTTGAAATGCCTCTTCATAGTGAGATGCCATGTGTCACTACTCCCTAGGCCTACTTGTCCATATCAGCTGATGTAAGATCCACTAATACATTCTCTTCACAGGAATGGAAACGCCAAGAGTGGTAACAAATTCCCTCCCATTGTGGTAAATGAACTTGAAGTTATGTTTTTCTTGGAGTTCTTGGATGTCTAGGGGTATATTTTCCTGGACCTTAGTGTAGAGAAAATTGTAAAGCTCGACATGCTGTGCCAAGCTCTCAAGTGATCGATTTTGGATCCTGAGAGATTGGCGTGGTCCTAGCACTAGGCTAGGTGGTTGCTTGGCACCTATGGTACCCTAAACTGAAAAGGGGATCTCAAGGTTAGAGGTAGCAATAGTGGTTCTTGAGGAAATCATTTTCGTAAAGCTAAAAATGGTTTGCGAATGAGAAAAACAAAGATCAAAAGGTGATCGAAGGCTTTCTTTCCTGCAGGGTTCCAAAGGAACCATCATTGCGACTAGCCTATACCACACGGTGCGTAAAAAACCACAAGGGTGTCACGTTTACGTTAATAGGTAACAGGGTATAGAGAGCACACAGCACTACCCATGAAGCACTAAAAGACCCTCCTTCTAGCACTAGAAACTATAGTGATCGAAAACATCAGTGGCTGGAAACACCGAGAGGTTGCTAGACAAATAGTTTAACCCCAGATCTATGCAAGGCCCATGCTGGATAAAATAGAAATAGGGCACCCTGAATCATCTGGTCGATCATATGGGGACTTAATTGATGTAACTTAATCTTATGTGAACTTTGTTTTAAATGTTAAATGCATGAGGTATAATCGATGATGAGTGGTGAGATACCCCTACACTCAACCATACGAATACGAGCGTAGCATGCGTGATCCGATCGAAGTCTACAGACTAAGTGCCTACACGCCCCATGGAACACTTAGGGATAATCATTTGTTGTCTTCATAGACTTACTTGTAGTTGTCATGGTGTATGGTTATGTATGTTTGAGGTATATTATTTTTATATCTTTTTATGTTTTATGTCTCCTATGCTAACAAGTTGAAGGGTTGAGAAACTAATTCCTAACTCTAACTAATGAACGAAGTCTAAATTACCTAGTGTCAACATCCGTTCCCACTTACCATACACACCCTGAACCGATGTAACCATGGATACCAAATGCTAATCGTTGCTGGGATCACCACGCATAACGCACATGCTCAAAGTAGTTGTATTGAGGCACTTAACTAGGAGAGAAGGGTTGAGAAGGAAAGTAGTAAATAACAGATAATAAATAACAGGTAATAAATAACAGTAAATAGAATCCTATTCCATGCGTTGCAAGGTTTATCCAAGAAGCTTGTCTTTATTTCTGTACACAAACTTGTATTCACATATAATGTTTTCTAGAATAAACATTCGTTCACTTTAGGACTCCTACTGTGGGTACATAGAAAATATTCTATCTCTAGAGTGATCAATCTGCCAGAGTTTCCCTACTATCTAGCCAAGGATGAGGAAACAAGGGAGAGTCGCCTATTATTTATAGATATGATGGCACACCACGATATCGCGTACACAATATCGTAAGGGAAGATGTGATATCGCGAGGGATGCGATATCGCAAAGGCCACAATATCGCCTATGCGATATTTTTAGCCCATGCGATATCGCATCCCATCATACCTCCATGACTAAATGAAAACTCATCCTCGAGTTCATTACTATAATATTGGGAAGGTATGGGATTATTGACTCAATGGAACTAATGGAATGACATGTGAATGGATCATCATTATAAGACACAACAAAACTGGTATTCATGACAACAAGGGTGAACACCTTATTACATTGACATCAAGCCTCTTTTGGCAATTGAGAAAGAGAGAGAGAAATAAGTGTTGTTGTTGCCAACGCCAAGATTGCATCTTTCATTGTCCATCCGTGAGCGCATCATCAATCTCATTCCTTGCACAGCTACTTCCGCACCACTCCATTCTAAGAATTCCTTCTAGATCTGGTCCATTGTTGCATGATCACCACTTGCACATACAACACAATCTTATATTAGCAAGGGTAGATGAATTTCAATGTAGTTGATACCTTGCTTTGGTGAAAGTCCATTGGCTAGTTTGTGGTATGGTTGATTGCGAATCTAGAGATGTATTAATAGTGACCACCAAAGGTGTAGGGGTTAGGAAAGAAATCGAAAAAAATTGGGGCTAAGAGAAAATTGAAAAAATTGGGCCCCATACCCCCATGACTAATCGCTAACCTCCGGTAGTGTTAGAATGGAGAAAGAAAAGGAATAAGAAAGATAGATAAAAAGGAACAACTATGACATCGATGAGATGGATGTCAAGATGTAAATGAAAAAAATAAAATAGATTGCAAAAATGCTAGGGAAAATAATTTAACTAATGCCCCAAATAGGAATGTCAGTGGGTCCTCCCCAAAGCAGGCTCATGCCCTTATTGCCCTGACAAACCCACATTCAAAGAGTCTGTAGGCTCTAGGAATGTCATTTGAAATAATAGTTAAAGTCTTAATCCCAAGAATTTACCAAAAAGAAAATGATGTATCTACCAAAATATACACTAATGATAGAACCGACAATGAGGTGAATAATGGAGAGAAGAGAATGGAATGGAATCCCAAGAACAAGGTGGTGTACAGCCCCTTGTGTGTTTCATGATTAATGTGACTTGGCAAATCTCATTCCAACTCCGGCCTCAAAGCAACCACATCTAGTGACTTTGAATTAATGCATTTGGCCAATCCATCCTCTTGAAGAACAATAATGTATCTTCAAAGAGCCAACACCATTCTGACGAAACAAAGTAGAGAATGGGAAGTGAGAAGGGCCTTAGTTAGAGGGAACACTTTTAGTTCCATAACTAGTACTTGTAGCCCAAGTGATTATTGTGTCTAAGGGGTGTGCTTTGAATTCTTACTTTTTTTTTGTTTTTATTTTTGAGTTTTGTGTTTTTATGCATGAGAACCACACCATGCAAAGACTTCTTATTTTTATTGTCTCATCTTCTAATAATTGGGTAACATAGGAATGGCAAGAAAACATAAGAAGAAAACATCCAAGCACCTAAGAGAATAGCCAACACAAAAGCATCAAGTTCCCTTGAATTTACATCCTTGTCAAACCTTGAGTCCTTCCTTAGTTTGATAAATTCCCAGTCACCGCTTCGTTAAAGTTCTTATTAGAAAGGATTGTACATTTCCAAGCCAAGAGAGACCATAGGCTTTGTGGATGGATGGATGAAGTAAACTCATTACCTGCCATATCAAAAGAAACATACCTTAGTGTCAACATCATGACTTAAAGGTAAAAATCAAACATTAGCAATCAATATGAACACAGTTCATACCATTGTGAAGAACACTTATTGGTCACAAACTTACAAGGTGGGTAACACAAAGACAAACACACACAAAAAATGGAAAAGTATAACGATGTTGAAAAATGAAAATAAGAAAAGTTAAATAAATGTGTAAAACAAAAACTAGAAAAGTTAAAGAAATTTGTAAAACAAAAATGTGTAAGAAAAAAATGTGTAAAAAAAAAACTTGTAAAAAAAACGTGTAAAACAAAAATGTGGAAAACAAAAATGTGTAAAACTAAAACGTGGAAAACAAAAACAAGTAAAAAAAAAACTAAAAAGAACTAAGGGCCTCTAATGATCAGCATAGATGGCCATCTCTCCCATGATTGAATTGCAAGGAGGAGATCCAAAATAATGAATGTCTATTTCAATTTCGTAAAAGTGCCCAACTTATCCCCATTGATGTTTTTAGATTAAGGGGTGGAAGTTGGCGACACTCATATTCCAATGTGTCTATGCATCCGTTGTTAACATGAGTTGTTTCCCCAGTTCGTTCTATGCATATTGGGTTGCTCTTTCTAGTAGCTGTCAACCATGAGGTGTCTACTACTAGTGTGGTTGCTACATACAAGAACCTTTGAATTTGTGTTTCTTGGGCACACCGATTATATGGAAGAGATGCTAAACATTCTTCCATGTCATCACCCTCTGAGTCACTATATGTGATGTATGGAACTTTCTTCTTCTCGATATTTCCATAAATGTTTATCTTAGATATCTGCAAGGAAAGATCGCAGATCCCTAGGTACGCATCTACTATACTCAGCCATGGCCTTCCCATTATAATTGGGAAGCCCCCTTCGTTGCTGCTAACTTCTATCACTAGGAAGTCAATTGGGTAAGACCAACCACACAAAGTGGTAACAATGTCCTCCACCAATCCCAAGGGAGTGGTGATGGACTGGTCAGTTAGCTCCAGTTGGATGTTGCTTTTCTTAAGTTGGGGTAGGTTCTAGGCTTGATACATTTCATGTGAAATTAAGTTAACTTTGGAACCTGAGTTAAGAAGAGCCTTATGTGATGCATTCACGGTGATTTGTAGATAGATTAAGGGGCTTCTAGGATCAGTTAGTTTCCAAGGAAGGTGGCCTACCTTGATCCAGTCGGTTACAGTATGCGTTAACATAACCGTATGCATTAAGCTCTGATTTTGGACTGAAAGGTGCTCCGAAGTTTTATTTGTTGGAGGAGCATACATAGACTCAACCTCTTGTTGTTTCGAGAGCTTGTCTAGGCTTTTGGTTCTGAAGAAAGATCTTCTATTTTTATAGTTGTCAGAACCAGTAGCAGGTTGAATATTTATAGCTCTCGCAACATGGAGTTGCTGCAGTTGAGTGGGAAGTTTCCCTTGCATTTTTGGAGCAGGTTGTGTTATGGGAACTACTGGTGGAAGAGGTGCAAATGGAGTTTGAGGATGGTAAGTATGTGGGGTGCCTCCCAGAGGAGAAGGAGTCCTTCTAAAGTACTCCCGAACTTGGTAGTGACGTTGGGGAGTTGTGTGACTCATAGAGTCACTTGGAGAAACTGGCTGCTACATATAATAGGCATAAGGATCAGGTTGTTGGTAAGGGTATTGTGGTTTTGACGGTGGCATCCCCCATGACTGTGGATATTGCCACTGCTGATGTTGTCCGATGGGTTGTGGTAGAGTTCCACATGGATAGTACATCAAGGGTTGGTGGAACTGTCTTAGGTTACCTTGGGGATAAGGTAACCTTCGGGGTGATTGCCATTGGTTATGTCTTGGATTAAGTGCATACACCCCAGACTCCTGTAGATGTGAGATGATTAGACAGCATCCCTTAAGATGGTCATAGTGGTAGATCTCACATCCACCATCATCGTTTGTGTCAAAATTCACAACCTCATCGAAGATAGTAATTTTCCCTTTACGCTTGTTATGTGCAAGGCCTAAATTTCTCTGCTTTGTCCTGTTCTTGTCACTACTTCATTCCTCCTTAGACTCTTCCACAATTTTCAAGACAGTTTCAAGTTTGGATTCTAAGGAATCCCATAATTGATCCACCTTAGCTGATACTTCTATTGTCAGTTTTTGAATCAGAAAGGTTTCTCTATTCACCAACTCTTCGAGTGGTGACTCATCCTCTTCATTGCAAAATTTCACTCCCTTCTTCCGAAGGGAGGGATCAAAGTTGTATTCTTTTGCACTCTCTCTTTTTTGTAGTTCACCTTCTTCTTTTGTTACTTTTTTCAACAAGCGATGTACTTCATGGGCTCTAAGTTCTAATAGTCTCCCTTAGGCATCAGTCCCAAGGGTTCTCCTAGTCTCATATCTTAGCCCATCTTCGATGTCGCAGAGTTGATCCTATTGAGCGTATCCATGGCCTGGGCAACGATGTAACAATACATAGTAGTTGCCCATGGCAGCATCCAAGGGTTCATGAGTACCTTGCTTCCATCCTTTGATCTGCTTACGCAAATTAGACACTCCGGAGTAAATTTGATACTTATTGTTGAAGAGTTATAACATCGTACTCCACCTCTTGATGGTTTCCAGTTCTAAGGACTAGTACCAACTCTCTGCTTCTTTGGTGAGTGTCCTGGGAAACAACTTAAGTTTTTGCCAATCATTTTCTATATTCTGCAAGGCACAGGCATCATGAAATGCCTGTAAATGATGTTGTGGATCAACATTATATCCCCTTTCAAAGCATGGGATATTGTTCATGTCTAAACACTTGATCTGACTATCTTTTAAATGCCTTGTTGGGATTCTTACAGCCGTTGTTATGTCAAGCATACTTTGGGTGACTAGTAGGGGTTCATCATGATCATCTCTTTCATGACGCCTGTGATGTCTTTGTTGTTCCCTACTTTCCCTTCGTTCATGCCCTTATCCTCTCTCTCGGCTTTCCCATCGAGGTCTCTCATTTTGCCTACCTCTATTCTCACCGTTAAGCTCTCTATGACTATGCCCAGAGATGGAAGAAGAGGGTGAGTGATGAGATGAAGGAGAAGAGGAAGGGGAACCATCACCATGTCGATGCTTCTTGTCTTCTCTTTGGCTGCTACAGCCCTGATCATGGTGATGATCTAAGTCCCTATCCTTATTATGAGTTGTTGTTCCCTCTATGAGCAGTTGGCATTCATAGGGATCAGAACCAATGTTATGTATCATTGATCATAGGTTCTGATACCCAACCTCCTCACCATCGTTAGGAGGGGGAACATCATTTGTTAGAGAACTCGTTATAATGGGTCCATCATCTCCTATTTTGCTAAGGACGTGCAGGCCTTTGCCCTTCAATAGTGTATGTTGGCTCTCCTGCCTTGATTCCCTCATACGTTGTGCTTCTGTGGAATGATAATCCCTCATGTCAAAGTCTTCCACAATGTATTTAGCATATAATTTTGTCATGCCAATCTGTGCCAAAGCACGGAGGAGCATGTTAGGGATTGATCGATCTAGAAGTAGCACAATGTTACCTTGCAAATCTCTCCATCACAACTATTCATCTTGATGGAGGATAAAGGTAAAGTTTGAAATATACTCATTGGGATGAGTATAGACTATCCGGTATTGTTTAGGACTTGGTAGATTTTGGTTATGTATTTTTGACTGCCGACTGTTTCATGTATTATCCCTACATGGTGAGTTACTTTTGTTAGAAGAAGACATTTTTATCGGTGTGCTAATTTTACCATTATATAAATTCTTGTTTAATTAATTAACCCGAAGGTTCGTTTAGGCTCCCAACGATGTGAGTGATATCCTATGTTCTATTCAGCGCACATACACTTAGTCCCTGGAAACAATGCCTATGATGAGTGGCAAGATACCCCTACACTCAACCATACGAATACAAGTGTAGCCTACACGCCCCATGGAACACTTAGGGTTAATCTTTCATTATCTTCCTAGACTTACTTGTAGTTTTCATGGTGTATGGTTAAGTAAGTCTGAGGTATATGATTTTTACAGCTTTTTATGTTTTATGTCTCCTATGCTAACAAGTTGAAGGGTTGAGAAACTAATTACTAACTATAACTAATGAACTAAGTCTAAATTACCTAGCTTCAGCATCCATTCCCACTTACCGTACACACCCTAAACTGATGCAACTGTGGCTACCAAACACTAATCGTTGCTGGGATCACCACGTGTAACACACATGCTCGAAGTGGTTGTATTGAGGCACTTAACTAGGAGAGAAGGGTTGAGAAGGAAAGCAGTAAATAATAGATAATAAATAACAAGTAATAAATAAAAGTAAATAAAATCCTATTCCATGCGCTGCAAGGTTTATCCAAGAAGCTCATCTTTATTGCCATACACAAACTTGTGTTCAGGTATAATGTTTTCTCGAATAAAGATCCATTCACTTTAGGACTCCTACTGCGGGCACATGGAAAATATTCTATCTCTAGAGTGATCACTCTACCAGAGTTTCCCTACTATCTAGCCTACAATGAGGAAACAAGGGAGAGCTGCCTCTTATTTATAGATATGACAGTGCACTGCGATATCGCGTACATGATATCGTAGGGGAAGATGCGATATCACGAGGGATGTGATATCGCATACGCGATATCACTGCCCATCATACCCCCATGACTCAATGAAAAATCATCCTCGAGTTCATTACAATAATATCGAGAAGGTATGGGATTATTGACTCAATGAAACTAATGGGATGACATGTGAATGGATCATCATTACAAGACACAACAAAACTTGTATTCATGAAAACAAGGGTGAACACCTTATTACATTAACATCAGGCCTCTTTTGGCAGTTGAGAAAGAGAGAGATAAAGAAGTGTTGTTGCTGCCAACACCAAGATTGCGCCTTTCGGTGTCCATCCGTAAGCGCAACATCAATCTCATTCCTTACATAGCTGCTTCCACACTACTTCATTTCAATAATTCTTTTCAAATCTGGTCTGTTGTTGCATGATCGCCATCTGCACACACAACACCATCTTATATTAGCAAGGGTAGATGAATTTCAATGTAGTTGATACCTTGCTTCGGTGTAAGTCCATTGGCTAGGTTGTGGTATGGCTGATTGCGGATTTGGAGATGTATTAATAGTGACTACCGAAGGTGTAGGGGTTAGGAAATAAATAAAAAAAAATCAAGGCTAGGAAAAAATTGAAAAAATCAAGCCCCATATCCCCATGAATAATTGCCAACCTCCAATAGTGTTAGAATCGAGAAAGAAAAGGAATAAGAAAGATAGATAAAAAGGGACAACTATGACATCGATGAGATGGATGTCATGATGGAAATGAACAAAATAAAATAGATTGCAAAAATTCTAGGGAAAATAATATAACTAATGCCCCAAATAGGAATGTCAGTGGGTCCTCCCCAAAGCAGGCTCATGCCCTTACTCCCTGACAAGCCCACATTCAAAGAGAAACTTGTGTTGAAGTCACTAGCTTTTGCTGAAAGCCTTGGCGCACGCAGGGTTAGCTTTTGGATCATTTTATCAATTTTCATATTTTCTATGCTATGATATGCTGCATAGTGTAGCATAGCATAGTAGCCAATCTAACTTGTGCTTCTGTTAAAACTGCAACAAGAAAAGTTTGCTTGCCTTGCCCTTCCTACGCTGTGCTACGCTATAGCGTAGCATAGTGTAGCACCTTTTGTTGCTTGCATTCTGATTTTGGCTTACGCGAACATCTTTCTGAAGCTTGTAGTTAGAAATTTCTGGATATTTTTCATAGAAAATCAAATGATAGCTGACAATGTCTTCACCCAAATTAGACTCGGCAAATAAGACCTCCTTCGTTAGGAGAAACGCTTATCTCCTCCTTCGTCACTACCCATAGATGCAATGAGATACCAAGAAAAACTAAAGAAAAAACAAAGAATTTCAGAGCTGGAAGAAAGAAATACAAGCATTTGAAAAGTCTAGTAGTAGAAGCATCCAATTCCCTAACAATGGTGGAGTATGAGCATCTGTTAATAAAAGGTGTTGGATGTCAACATGATTTACCATAAAAACAGGTAAGATTGGACCTGATTTGCAGGTAAAAATAGGTAAGATTTTAATGGAGAATGAATGTTATGGTTGAAAGTTAAAAATCAAGACACCATTACACAAAAAATTATAATTTAGGTACCCAATGTGGATTTTACACGGTTGTGTAGGCATGCCTGAATCCACCGCAAACAGTTTGTGAAATTTTATTGGGAATCATGAATCTTTGGCACATAGGAAAATATGGTTTGGTGTGATAGTTGGAAGAGATTCTTTTTATTCTTTTTTTCCTTCTATTCCTCAACTTTAAAGAGCTAGCCACGTTTAGCCATCTATCATTAAGTACATGAGCATATGTATCCCCAAGGATTTGTGGAAGTGACGTGGAACATAATAATGTCATGTACCCTTAATGATATCACATGAGTATACCTTTGGAATGGAATTTGACACTTGCAAAACACATGTTGCATACTTTAACAAAGTATATAATGCCTTACCAATTACATGGAAATGGAAAAAGAAATACAAACATTTTACCACAACCTCAACAAACTTAAAAAATGTATAGGATAAATAGGAACAACTTATACAAGGTTTTGATATCAAAATCTTCTTTAACTATAGTTGCAAACCCTCTCAATGTATACTCTCTTAATTGCTACTAAACTAAAAAATGAGAATCCTACACATATATTAATTATTTAATCAATGAGATGTTAGCATAGGAAACAAAAGTCACAGGTTGTATTCCAGTTAAGTTATACATAAAAAAATTCTTATGGTTTGAGAAATTATTTATTTGCTTTGTTGACTTTACAAAAGTATATGATTTTATGTTTTGTAAAAAATTATAGTTGCACTTAAATACATTAGGCATCACTACAAAATTGATGACAATAATATAACCCAAAGATTATGAGTTAAGGAATGATTTTTAGTTTTGGAGCAAAATTAGAGTGAAGCAACACTTTATCCCTAGCTCCCTTTGTTCTCTCTATTGGATATATATAGGACACCATAAGCATGCTATTAAGATAGGATCCCATGTAGTAAATCTATTTTTTATGCATAACACCAACTTAATTTCTACCTTCAAAAAATATGTGAAAAATAAGTTGCAAATTTTATAAAATATTTGTTTGTAATTTAGCTTGGAAGTCAATATGGGGAAAACAAAATTGATGAATAAGAGCATTAAAAATGGAAATTATAATTCTATTTGTAAATTTTAGAAATAGTGAACTTCTTTAGATTCTTGTATCTTCACGATGTGTGTAGCTACAAAGAAGGTAAATGTATCAAGGAGAGAATTGTAGGATGAATCAAGACTCTATATATAATTAAAAACATACATAAAACATTGGGATTGTAGGCTTAAAGGTAAGAAAAAAAATTAGAGTATCAATTATCCTATGATGTTATTTGAGTGTGGTGTATGGGGTAGGTATTAATGCAAAAAATTAGGAGGCTATTGAAAAGGTGAAAAAAATATTTTTATTAGAATAATTAAAGAAGAAAGCATAGATATTTTATTCTATATTACTTTTTGAATGTGACTTACTCTCTTTAGGAGTTGAAGCTCTTTGTCAATTCATTAACTATATCCAAAATTTGAAAAAACGTAACCAAACCAAATTTTCCAAAGCAGTTAACACACAAAAGAATAAAGATGGTATTTCTAGGGATACAATGGCCAAAGACATATGGAATAGCTTATTATATCGAACATACATAAGCAAGTTAGCTAAGAAGCAAGTGCTCAGAATAGTTATAGTCAAATGTGGGATACTAAAAAAAAATTATATTGGAAACATATTAGAGGTAATCTCAAGTAGATTTGATAGCTTAATCAACAAGCTTCATTTTAGTCCACATGCTTAGGATAGGATATAAAATGAGAGATGCATTAACCTCCCTAACCATGTAGGTTATATCATATAGGAACTCTTGAGAATGAGGAGTATGTTTTTCTTGATTGTATTTCTGTTGAACAATTATGTCAAAACATACTATTGTAAGAAAAATAAAAAAGAATAATATGATTTATTTATATTGCTACTTTGTTAAACTAGTTTCTTTGAGATCAATATATTGTCTATTAGCAAATCTTGTTTAGTCTATATTCTGAAAAAAGTAATAAAATCTTTGATTTCAAGTTTTCTGTGGAGGATATAATAAAATCTTCCATTTCAATAAAAGCTGTTTGAGTTTTGTTCGTGTGGTTATTGAATTAAACAAAAATATCCCATCTTTATTTTCATTTATGGAAATGAAATGCAATTTCCAACCTAAAAAATATCCCAATTATATTTTACATCACATCAGCGTTCGGTAACAATGTTCTCAAATCAGCTATCAAGCATTATCAAAGGCCAACCCATTACTGCAATGTCATACAATGCCTCATTACATCTTTGATCAAGACAATGAAATTCAAAATCACACAGTCATATGGCAGAAATGCCACTTATTTGTGCAATAAACTAAATTCCAAACAAATCAGAACTTCTTTCATACAGCGTTTCAAGGGATTGGTACCACCGCAGCAGGCGCGTAGTCAGGAGGAACCCCATAATCACAATCATCATCGTCGTCGTCGTCCCCCTCTGTAACCTTAAAAAATTCCTTTACATTCTTTCCAAACTTCTTACGGGTAAGCTTCTTTACCAGTTCTTCATCTTCTGAGGACGAAAAGCTCTTCTTCTTCAACATAGAAAGGAAACCAGCCATTTTTGCTATCAAGAATTTGAAAACCAAAAACCAGATATTCAATCTCTTTGTGTATTCCCTCTTTCTCTCTGATGCACATGAATCTGCTACATTGGCTATTCAATTTATACTGGCTCCGTAGACTAATGGCTGATGTATTTTGATTTGAACAAGGGGCACGCCGAATTAGTATATACTGGCAATGCTGATTCATTCCTCCCATTTTTCACTTTTGTCACTTCAAGGAAAGCAAAGGTGAAGAAATGTCGGCTGAAAAGAATTTCTTGTAAAGCAGCTAAAGCTTAACAAGTCTGGATGGATAACTGTTATTTCAATGAGTAATTGGTGATCCTTGACCAAAGAACCGAACACTGAAGCTTGAGGAGTATTGCATCTACAGAAGATAAACTGAGAGTGACACATGATCGCTACGTTCATCTTATCTTGAAAAATCGGATGCCATCGGCAAATCTGCAGTTCTTTTCATAAATTGAATTGAAAAAATCTGAATAAATTGATGTAAGAATTTGATTAAAATTGTCAATATTAGAAAAATAGAACAGTTATATTCATCCATATTGGTAGTTGCAATTTTCAATATTTTTTATTTAAGGACTCAGTTATGGAATCAAATATTGGAATCAAATATAGAAATTTTAATTTTCCATTAGCATCAGAATTAGTAATAAACAATACCTTAAACTTAAAAAATCAATAAAAATAAATTAATTGGCTTCAGTGTTGTATTGGGCACATCTCGCAATCAATGATAGATTTCTCAAACCTTAATCCCATCCAGGGTCACTTTTTGAAAATTAAAGATGCCTTAAAAAGTTTTTAGTAAGCATCTCGATGAATGCTACATTCTGTTTACTTGAAGAACAAGTACTTTCCATTCCTTGTTTAGTTATTTTTTCTGTCACGCCGCACCACCCAACGCTATGGACGAATCACGGGATTGTCTGGGTACTATGATCCATAGCCGGATATCACATCCCTTCACGCTATAAACGACTTGCTGGGCTTTTTCTTTTTTTTGTTTGACGAATCATGTTCGACATTCATGATCCCCATGAAATCTTTTGAAACCATGTTTAATATTTATATATTTGGATATGCAACCTCTTATTTTATATATAGTTTACCTGAAATTTAAATAGGATGCATATCTTGAACTCCTTAGGTACAAAGAAATAGATTTAAAAACAGATCTTTTTTTCTTATGATATAATCAACATTCTGCTTGTTTCCATGGAAACTGTGGTAACAGAGATAGATGAAAAAAATAAAAAATTAGAAATAAGATTATAGGTGCAATCCCGCGAAACCTCTTTGAAAGCCTGATTCACAAAAGCGCCAATACAAGAGAAGGTTTCAATATTGCTAAAATACTTATCCAGTCTGTTCAGCCTTTAAAAATCATCAACGTGGCCTAGACTTAATAATAGGAGATTCATGATTTCATTGATTGATTTATGGTAGGCAACCTCACCAAAAGTTTGTGCTTATTTATTGGCTGTTGTACCGGAACTCTCAAAGAAAACTGATCAAACAAGGCTACCGAAAAAACTGTTTAATCATGTCTTGCATACCATTGACAATCTCCTTGATCTCCATGGTTCATTAAGTGAAATAAAGTTCTTTATGTGTAAATTTGATTAATAAATTAATAAATTTAATATTTGATGAGTCGTCCAGTAGCATTTTGTAAGTAAATTGTAATCTAAAACTTAGGAAGTATCAAGTATGCCTTATGTTTGTAGTCCAAGCAAATGCAATTAAGGTTTGTATCTCCCAGGGAGGGTGCTTTGACACCATTGCATTAATGTAGGGATGTTGACACACCCTTGCTTGGCTTCAATTACCTCCTAAGACCCAAAGTGTGATCTGAAACTACCAAGCTACATTGACAAACCTCTATTAACCTTGTAGGCATTTACAATCCTAAACTATTATATGTTGAAAATTATAAATACTTGGATTGAGTTTTCATTTAGAATCTTTAGTCATTTTTATGCTTCCTTGGGCTTTTGGAATCTTGTTTTGAGTAAAGAGCTTCTCCTCACTTAGGTAAGTTGATTTACTTCCAATTTATATGTATTTTAAGTTGTCACTTTCACAAGTTTGACTAGACTTTGTGATAGTACTATCTTAGGTTGGTTAATGTGAAGTCTAGTGTTATGCATTGAAAATAAAGCTTATGATTTTTCCAATATATATACAATGGATGCTTTAAACTAGAAAACAACAACAATATGAACTTCATGATTATCATACACGTTCATTAATTAATTAATTAATTCTTTTGCATATTCATTGAGCTATGATGATTCATCCTTTTCTGTAGAGGTCATAGCTATATGATATGGTGTTAGGTCATCAAGGTTATGGCTATGAGTTGTTTTATGCTTTCCATGTGAGGTGTTGCACCTATCCCTAAAGGATTGCATCTCATAAGTATGCGAACATTGCCGCTTGCCCTCATAGGGATTACAATGCACACGTATTTCTTGCTATTTTTCTATTGTCAATTATAAAATATAAAATCATAAATATTTTCTCTCTTATTTGATTGGTATAACATAGGATTCTTATGTATCATATGCATTATAATATCATTTATATTTATTGATCACAATAACATACATAAGTGTTCTTGGTAATTCACTCAACGTCATCTTCAAAGTTAATGATCAAATTGCATTGCGTTTTGTATGATATAATCCCATTAGTCAAAGTTGGCAGGGCTCCTATCATTGGCATCGTTGCCAGGAAAGGTATTGATGAATTGCCTAGAAATACTTGTACATTCTTGATTTAACATTTGTTCAATTACATTGTGTGCTTTCTCTAGCATTGGGTGCATGTTACTATCATAAGAGAGATTGTGAATAATAATCAAAGACCATTGCAGGTCTCTAGTAAAGGAAATGTGACAAAATAAAGGAGGATCCAAGTTGCATTTGAACATTCTAATGATGCTTCTCTAGCACCAATTATCTTGACATATCACCAAGACATGTAGAAAAGGTGGCATGATGCTCATGGGTGATTCTGAAAGGAACCAACTAAACTTTCACATCATGAATTGATTGAAGTTGCACAACATAATAAATGTGTTTAGGTAGGTACCTATTAGATGCCTTGGATGACTTCTTAAAAGTACTTGCCTGCATCAAGTTTCACTATCTAGTAAGCTTCTCAACAATAACAACTTCAACAAATTCTTCTTCTTGATTCCATATAGGGTGGGATTCCTAGTCAAGTGCAACTAAGGTAATCTAATTTCTATGATATTGCATAGTATGTTGATCCTAGTTCCATGTATGCTATTGAATAATATTATCAAATACTTGTTTATTTAGTTGTGGGGACAAGTTCAAAGTCCTATGGTTAAAAATTCTATCTCTAGCACAACTTTAAATATCATGAAATAGGATCCACAACATTCTTTACATTATCTAGAGAGGATAACATTACAAGAAAGATGTGGATCCATATTAAAGGGATCCCAATGTCATTTCCTAAATTTTTCCAAAGTGAACTATCTACTTTGTAGACAAATTCTTCAACAATGTTTGGTGACTCAAACAAGATGGTATAAAATTAAAGGCCATCAATATGATTCAAGAATTAAAGGCTACTAGGAGTATTCTCATATATGAATAGAAAGTACAAGTAGTTATTCAATCACTTTTAAAATTTTAGGAATACATGTAAGTTAACATGATGCATAATGAGAATGTGAAAATATTTGATGATATCGCATGTTATTTGGAACATGAGGAGGAGTGCGTAATAGCTGCTAAGATCTCCAATGTACATGTTGCTAACTCTAATACCTAAAAATCCAATAAAAATTGGAGGAAAAGGGATTGTGATAAATCCTCCTAAGATAAGCCTTTATAAAAAAAAGGTTAAGGAGGATACAAAAGTGAAAGGGAAAAGGGATGAATAAAATAAGTCTAAGATAAATTATTTTAATTGTGGTAAGCAAGAACACTTTACTCATGAATGTATTGTGCATAAGAACATATCTTCATACTCTTTTGTTTGCTCAATGATTTCTTTGTATCATTTAGTATTTTTACTATTGAAGCTCTTCATATGTGGATTATAGAGTTAGGAGCAACAAACTACATAGTGAGAGATTGGGTCAACTTTGTCAAGTATTGTTGAATTCTAGTAAGGAGCAAGAAGATATATATGGGGAATACTTCTAGCATAGAATGCTAGGCATAGGTACATACAAATTTATCATATGATGAAGTTATAGTCTATATCTCCATGATGTCCTTTATGCACCATAGATTGACAAAATTTACTTTTCATTACTTCTTTGTTAAAATTGGATTTTAGTTTTATGTTAAAAGATTGTTCAATTATGATTCATCTAAGCTTGATTTGTTATGATTTATCTTGGTTTTTTTTATAGTGGTTTCCTTAAGCTAGCTATTAAATATCCTAATAAAGAAGATAGTTCTTTTGCTTTTCTCACTTTTGTTAATAATGTTGGTGATAATTCTATTTTATGGCATACTAAGCTAGGACATATTAGATAGTAAAGGATGACAAGATTAGCTAGAGCAAGCTTATTAGGGCCACTCCCTAAAGTCACTCTACCAAGTTTTGAGCATTGTCTAATGGGAAGATCAACTAGAAAACTATTTGGCAAAGTCACCAGGATTGATTTTTCATTAAAGTTAATTCATTTTAATATTTTTAAAGTAATCAATTTTACGATGATGCATGGTGCCTCCTACTTCATCACATTAATAGATGATTACACATGTTATTATCACATCTTTTTAATTTCTCATAAATCTAAGCAATAGATTGTTTTAGATGATACATGAGTGAAGCTGAGATTTAGTTAGAAAAAAGGACTACAATGTTGATGATTGATAATGGATGTCAATAATAATCAAAATAGTTTAAATAATTGTATGGTCAAAAAGGAATTATCAGATAGTTAATGATTCTTAGAACTTTGCAGTAGAATGGTGTTGTTGAGAGAAGAAACTTCACCTTGCTAGACATAAAAAGATCAATGATGATTTAGGTAAATCTTTCTATTAAATTTTTAGATAGATGCATTTCTAACTATATTCTACATCCTTAATCATGTTCCAAGTAAATTAGTACCTTCAACTCCATATAAGTTACAAACTAATGGAAAACTAAGTTTGGATCATTTACAACCTTGGGGTTTGCAAACTATGTACATAACATTTTTCATAGATATGGGATGTTAGGGCCTAGAGGGAAATATGTATCTTTATAAGGTACCTTGATCATTGTAAGGGATATGTGTTCATTAGAGATCTATTAGACGGAAGTGTGACTAAGATAGAGTCAAGAGATATCAAGCTTCTTGAGGAGAATTTCCTTTATTAAAGGAAAATGTATAAATATGTTGTCTTTTATGAAGTAGATGATCTTGATTTTGGCACTACTATCAAGCTAATAGAAACTGAGAAATAAACCCTTCAACTTTCTAAGGAGCAACTTACCCATTAATTAATCACATTCACAAAAGGAAATTCTTAATCCATTGTTCTGGAGTAAAGAAAACTATTGATCTACCAACAAGGCATGTTTTCATATAGCACATGATGCATTGGATTTAATTTAGTTTCTTTGTTTCTTATTTAGGAGTGGGGTATTTTCATGATGTTTATCAAAAAAAATTTAGTCTTTCTTCCTCTGTTTTGGCCATTTTTCTATATAGGAGAAGAAAAATCTAAAATTTTTTGACATAAGAAGGGTAGTATTTAAATTTTTTCATCCTTATTAAAGGACATGATTTTTTTATTATGTCATTAATAGGATGTTGATATGTATGCTAGATGATGTACATTGATATGTGTGATGACTGCTACTAATATAAATATGTGTGCTAATAAATTTTAGCCATGGTACAAGGATGTGATCTACATTAATATATGTGCCATGAAATTTGATCATGGACTTGGAATCATGGTGCCATTACAAAAGGTTGAATTGATGTGAGTATAACTTTATACTAAGTGATAAATCCAATTTTTGATTGGCTATTGTATTGGGGCATAAGCTACGATGTTGCATTTCTGATATTGTAGATGTATGTAGGCCTATAATTACAACACTTAGATGCATGGTACACATATAGTTTTGTTCCAATCTTAGAGAAGTTCTATTAGTTTTTTTTCTTGATTTTAGCACTTAGCACTTAGGAGTGTATGCCTATAGTATGATGCTAAGTGATTGAATGGATTCTTTATTCAAGTGGAATATACTTGGACATCTTTCATGCATAAAAATAAAGATCAAGATTACTTTGCATCATTGCAACATCACTTAAATTTTTTCATTATTTACTTTGACAAATGTTTACTATTTTGAGTTAGTATAATGTTTACTACTTTCTTAGTTACTGATTTACTTTCTATGCACTTTACTATTTCTATTGTTAAGCAGAATGGATACGACTAATTCTGAGCATTAAGTGTGAACTTTTGGTAACCCCGAAGTATTATTGCTTGGTTCACCTAGTAGCAAAATACTTGGTATTCCCAATAATAATTAAATGAGTCCAAGACATGTACAAGGAATCAAAAATAAATGTCCATCACATAGGCTAGATTAGATTTGTTTATTGTCACTTAGATTTACAAACCTTTCCATTTACTTTATGTTTACTAGGAGCAATATGGCCCATACAACATCAGTATCATACACCTCACTGCGAGTTAAACCACATGCATTTATTTTACTAGCTCACTTGGAAAGAAAATGATCACAAACTCTAATCAATTACTAGCATAATTATATTACCTTATCCATGAAATTTGACTGGGTTGTGCATAAATACCTGTAACTCATATGGTTAGGTGTTGGACTATTCCACTGCTCATCATTGGCACCATTTTTGGGGAACACATTAATGTATGCTTAGTAATTGATTTCTGAAAGTTTTTTGTATCTAAAACATAAATTCAAACCTTACAATCATAAGAAAAATACACTTAACACATAATGTTTAAAAATATAAAATATGGCTTCAAACAAAGACCAATCATCACTTGCCAAGGAGATAGGGAGAAATAGTGAGAGAATTATTGATGAAGAAGAACTAGGGATGCTAATGCAAACAAGAATCACTTCTGCTCACACTAATTCTTACCATCCACACTTTACTTTCATCTTCCATAAGTGTATAATCAAATGAGATGGAGGGAAATTCAAGGCAACATAGTCTTGCCTCCAAAATGTGCAACACTTAACATGCTAAACTACCTTAAGGGAAATGTAGTTGGACCAAATCTAGAAAGGTTATCATGTGACTCAGTACATGACAAGACCCTATGAACCCACAGAGAAGTAAATGAGAAGAGATGCTACCATTGAGATCAAACATGCACACAACAAAGGAAAGTAGGTTAACACTTCTATTATCTTGGAAGAACTTGATGTTGAAGCATTTATTTTAGAAAAACTCTACTAAAACCATGAGGAGCCTTGAAAATGCTTATCATTAGTCTTGAAGAACATGTCAAATCCCAAATTCATTCCACTATAGCATATATAGCTAAGGGGGAGGCTACTAAATCAAGGTATAAGTAGGACTTAATGCCAAGGGTTCCTACCAAATCCTATAAGGAATCATACAAGAGTCATGAAAGTAGAACAAGCTAGCATCATTCACCTACTACCTCATCTACCCCATCACGAGCATCAAAGGACTTTGAAAAGAGATGACACATGTATCAATACTATGATAGGAAAGAAAGGAGAACTCATGGCCATCATGACTAATATTCAAGACACTCTCATACAAAATATGAAGAACATGAATGAAGGAGATGAAAAGAGTAAAGGGAGGATTAAGAGAGATATGAGCACAAAAGTGGTCACTGCTACAATAAAGCATACAAACTCAACCATGATGATGAAACTATTATCGTAACCAAAAGAATGATAAATATCCAAGAACCTATCCAAATATCAACCAAATGCATGAGGCATATACAAATCAAATGGCTAGACATGAATAATATGTCAAGATTCGAAGGTGGCTACAATGTTGATTCCATAACATCACCTTCAAGCTTTTCATAATGCCTATGCCCTTCAAAACATCGAGAGTGATTGGTAAAATTTAAAGCTATTTCAATGAACACCTTTGAAGGAGGTTGAGATCTGGTATAGGTCACTAGAACCTAAATCCATCAAAGGTTGGAGTACCATGCTTGAAATATTTAACAAGAAGTACCAAACATATTCATAAGTGTCAAATTTAAGAAAGAAAATCCAAGAATGGAAGTAGGGAACTCATAAGACCCTTGATGCAATAATGGATAGATATTATTCATTACTACATAGGTGCTTAAGCCATGGATTTTTATCAAAAAAATAGCTCAAGCACATCGTAGATTGGTTGCAAAGAAAAACTAGAGAGACCCTTAGGGTTTATACCCAAGGAAGATTATTAAAAATGTATGTCCATCACATTCAAAGACTAATTGAATAGGTAGCAAAACAGAAGACTGAGCTAAGAAAAAAGAAATCACCTGAAGAGTACAACAAAGATCCATCAATTTGAAAAAGAGATGCACAAGTTTGTGAAATACAAAAGGAGAAAACCTTGGATCAGGCTATCTAGAAACCTTGGACCCAAAAATATGTAAGTGACATCATGACTAAAGTAGAGAAATTATGGGGTGCTATTGATGAAATATTTACAATTGCATTAAATACTATGGAGGAAAGAACCAAGTAAGCTTTCAGAAAAGGCAAAGACAGGAGTAAAAAGAAAGAGTTTGGATGAAAAGGTAAAGTTGCTTCAGTAGCTGAGTGCTCAAACACCAACTTCATAAATAAGAAAGGTTGCACTATGTATCAATACAAACATCCCAAGGGGTTTCTTCCAATCATCATATATCTCTAAGAGATAAGGGCATATGCACTCAATCCAAAATTTGTTAAAAGATAAATTCCCAAACAATTACCTTATCCTTAAGGTAACTACCAATAGAACCTTCAACCAATGTATTATCCTAGTGGAGCTATGGCATATTCATAGGAGCATTATTATTAGCAGTGGCAACAACCTCAATCATGGGCTATGTCATCATTCCATCAAAAATATACATATAGATAGCCAGATCAATAAGGATATTTCATCCAACATCTAGTATCACCTAGTAATGTAGTTGTTCAAACCCTATAGTAGTATCTATTAGAATACCATAGATTGATGTTACTAAGGAATAATCATAGCTTATATGTGCATCCACAAATATATGGTCATTCTACCCAATATCTAAATCATCTACCATTAGTGCCACCTCCTTTATTTAGGAGGAATTTCCATCACAACCCTAGTAGAAGAATGCTACAAGGGTAGTTAATATGCATGAGGAGATGATTACCTATCAGGATCAACCTAGAAAATGACCATTCTTTCAAAAAATTTTAGAAAAGATACACAGGATGGGGAGCATTCCCTCTATATCAAGTCATTCAATAATCTTTTGACTTCATCAAGTTCCAATGTCACAACTGTCATGCTTACTCAGACCATAACTCATTGGATCAAGGCAAGAGATCTCCCATAGAAAAGAACTGATCTAAGAACTCCCTTGATTTATCTTCAAATAGTAGGATAAAAACCATTAAAATCTCTATTAGATTTTGGTTCTATAGTAAACCTAATACCTCAAAACATGTACAAAGCCTAGAACTTACTGCCACTAAAGAAAAGTAACATTCGCTTACAGCTTGTAAACCTAGTTAATCACAATTTCGCTTGGATAACTTGATGATGTAATTACTACTATCAATGGCTATTCTTATCATATTGATTTTATAGTAATTAACTTGGGAAGAAATAAGGGAGAATTCCCAATTATCATGGGAAGAGCTTGGCTTAGCATAGTGGATGATAAGCTTGGAATTTGTGACTTGTCCTTGAAAATTTCCAAGAAAGATGAAGTTGGAATCATACAAAGAAAAATATTTTCATGTATTGCATACACAAATAATGGGTGCAATTTCATGAAAATAATTAGGGCTATCAAATGAAAGAAAACTAAAGCATGTAATAAATGTGTCAAAATAAGATGTGTGCAAAATTGTCTATATGTAGTAGCCACCCAATAGGAGGGCACCCTGTGGCTAATTAGAAGTGAAGAAATCCAATCCAACAAGTACATGAAACTAGAGGAATAAATCATTAATACCTATGTTGAAAAAATAGATAAGTTAAAATAACTAAGGAAAAGACACTCTTACCCTCAAAATAAATAGGAGGAAGACACAAACTAGGGACACTTGGAAATCCTAGAAACAATGGAACTAGAATCACTAGAATTGAAAGCCCTACTAAAAATGTTAGAATATGCATTCTTAAATAACAATAAGCTAGTGATTATTAATGTTAACTTAGATAAAAAGCAAAAAAGGAAACTATTTGAAGTACTCAATAGATGTCCTATAGTGTCTGCATGATCTTATGATAAGATCATGAGAAATGATGCACGAATTTGTCAACACCGAATCTACAATGATTTTGTATTCAATCCAAAATGCCAACCTCAATCAAGGAGGTAGTTAAATAAGAATTGGAAAATTTTCTAAAGGCAAGATTCATCTTCCATATTTCAAATAGTGAATGGGTTAGTCCTTTAGCGATAGCTCCAAAGAAGGGAGGCAAATGATGCATCTACATCAACTTCTGGTTGTTTAACTTAGTCATATTCAAGGATCACTTTTCCTTGCCATTTTTTAATCAAGTCTTGGACACAATTTCAAGACATGAATATTATAGTTTTCTAGATGGGTACAATGCATACAATAAAATATGCTTTGCACCTAAAGGCCAAGAAAAGAATAGGTTCACTAGTTCTTGGAAAATATTTTCTTACAGATATATGCCTTTTGGTCTTTGTAATGCACCAAAAACCTTCCAAAGATTGATCTTAAGTATCGTTCAAAAATAGAGGTGAACTGCCTACAATGTATGACCGAAGAAATTTAGGAAACATTTTCTAGATTAGTTATGGGGGATATACTTTACCTTGATTTTGGAATTAATAAGTGATTTTGCATTTTTTTTGTTTTATAATTCTTTTCATTTTTCACATTCTTTGACATTTTTCATTCTTTACACATTTTCATACATATTTCTTTCTTTTCCATTTCTTTCATACTTTTTTCTTAAACACTTTGTAAATAATTTTGATTCTTAATGAGACATCTCACAAATAAAGGCAAGATGTAGTCTAACAAGGAAAATATTTCTCTATGATATCAAGCCATAAGAGACTGATTATTTGCACAGTGATCCCACATCATCCATCCATCCAATCCATGAATAAAAAGGTTCTTACCATGGCCATAATGATATACTTTTCCATCATACAACTAAGAATAAACTTGTTATCATTATGCCTAGATTGAAAACTGAAGAACCAAGTAGGAATGTAAAGGATGTGATATTTCTGAATTATTATTATAAACTCTATCATGTTACTAAGGTTGTATTATATCCTTGTAGATCTAATGAAAATGAGAGTAAGAGTAAAATAAGTGCTACATTCAAAGGTTGGCATAGTTAATAACAATAATAATAAAAGATCACAAAATATATTTCTAGGGGCTCCACTAGAAAGCCATGTTACCCATGCTTGAAAGTAGGTGGCTTCTTAGAAATGTAAAGATAAAAATAAAATTCCATAAATAAAATTCCTTCCTTGGACAATACACCGAGTGACAATACTCGTTGTAACATTAATAGTCTTACAATTATAATTCTAAGAGATGAAATGATATGATGTGATTGGAATGCAATCTAGACTTGGTTTGAATCTTGGACATAAAGACTAATGATTACTTTAACCACTAAAAAAACACAAGAATTCATTATGCCTATGGTAAGACATCTCATATCCTAATTTCTACAATCCCTTGTAAGCCCATTTCATCTCACATTTTAAATAATCATAACTTATGATTTTGTGTAACATAGAGTTATTTTCCCAATTTGGTGGTACTAATATATGTGTCTTTCTAAAATAGGTATGTGTTACATTCAACTCCTTAAGTACCTAAGGATACTTTTAGAAGTGGTTATACAAGGGCATTAAGAGCTGGAGCTTGGTTTGGAGAGGATCCAATTGTATATCTATTGTATCTTATAGCTGCCAAGCGATTCCACATCACCTTAAGCTTTCCAATTTTGATAAATGATAATAAACACTTCCCATATCATTCACACTATCCATTCTAATGACACAACACCATTGGTTATCCCATTCATTCCATCAACACCTCATACACTTTCATAGGCTAAGATTTCTTAATCATATACTTTCGACACATATTTTTCACAATTTAAGCATCATCTCCATTTTAGGACCCTTTCAACATGATGTATATCTTCCAGCCATTCCATGGGACTCAATTTTTCCTTGAAAAACCTTAAGATAAATTGATTTCTTTTCTGGGGTAATATCATAGATAAAATATCATAACATCTATGATATCTCATCTATAATGGTGTATTTACAATATCACACTTATAAATATTGTATATAGCATGAGGGAGTTACAAAAAAATTTCATTTTTGATTTTAATAAGAGGAGAGTTGTTGCTAATTTTATTTGCAACTAAGTGCTCTAGCACCCCATCTTATAGTGTGCATAGCTTACGCATTATTGCTCTAATTTTTATGATTTTTGAATCTACATGATCTTGAAGTGCTCACCTTAGTTGGGGGTGCTAAAGAGGAAAATTTTAGTCAATTTGTTTTGAAATTTCTAATGACTAGGAGGTATTATAACAGTAACTTTAAGTGGACATATCAAGAATTTTTAAATTAAATCACTCATGTTAAGGCCAAAACAACTTTAAGAAGACTCTTAATTGATCATACCACTCATTTTACACCATAGAAAAGTACTAATGGGATTGTTCTTCAAAACTTTTCTAACTCTACAATCATAATGAACTAAGAACTTGATATAACTAAGGCTATGAGTAAGGTACCAAATTGTTGCTCATTCATGAGAATCCTCTAGTAATTACAATCCTCTATTGATTGCAAATGCTTCTAAAAAGAGGAGCACAAGGAGAACTTTCATGACTAGCAAGAAAAAAACCATGAGGTGGTGGAAGAGGAAAAGTGAGCAAGAAAATCCCGTAAGTAGAACAAGGAGAGTAGGAGGTAGAATTCTTCAGTATTCATCAACAAACTCCTATCATGGAGTAATCTGCTCAAGTAGAAGTGAACATTCCACAAGTGTTCATCTAAGGGAAACAACTCATATAGTCACCTAAATGCCTTGAGGCTATTCAAGAAAAATTCATCATGTTAATAGTAATTATGGAACTTACCTTTGGACTATTTTTGGGATTTTTTTGAGAAGGTTTAATACCCAAATTTAGTCATCTCCTTTATGTTCTACTCTAACAATAAATGAAGAGTGGTATTTAGAAGAAATACTCTAGTTTTGGTAGAATTAAGAAGTTGATGCTATAGTAAAAATTGAAGGGATCTTAGTGTCTTACTCAGTTAAGGCAATTGCAGAGATACTGAATGTACACAATGAAGGGGAAAAGGTGACATAGATGTCAACAAAATTTGACATAGATGCCAGGAAGCTATGGTTGTAGTGGGAATATGGCAAGGATAATAAGGAATATAGTGAATTAATTGTAGAAGAAAACATCTATTTTGAAATTGACACTTATCACCTACTCTCCATCAAGATATTGAATTGAATATCTACATATGCAGTTAGAGGTAATGTAATATTAATCGAAAATTTCAATGTAAACATTGCTCACCTCTACTTCACAGAAATCAAAAGGTAGTTCCAAGAGAAGAAGGCAGGGAAGTTAACACTTCCATTCTTTTGCCTTATCTAGAAGTTATGCAAACAAGTTGGCATCTTAGGGTATAAAAATGATGCATTAAATAAGGCACAGAAAGCTTCCTATGCCAAAATGCTCAAGTCAATTCCTCCTAAAAAGGACCCAGTAGAAGAATAACTAGGCACTAAGGAGACTACCCAAACCACACAAAAATAATAGTAGTAACAACAAAAATAGTAGCAACAACATGGTCCACCATTGCTGATCCAAGATTATAGGCCTTCAATGAGTCATTTGTAGCAAATTATAGAAACCATTAGTTGGGGAAGTAGGGAATAGGCCAATTTATTCAAAGTAATTGATGATGTAGTTAGGCCAACCATCTCAACAAATCCTACTAGTGGACAAATGGAATTGTAGTTAGGAGGAGAGGGCTAGTGATCACAATAGATTTCCAAGAATGCTGCATCATTCCAAGTGGCTCTTCAATCTAGAAAAGGAGCCATAGTTGTGATCATGTAACACCATGATGTAGTGAGAGTTACAGAAGTGATCATAGGTCACATTAAAGAATCCTTCAATGTACCTATTATGCTGCTAGTAGATTTTTCTACAGCCAAAGATGCTCAAATGTTAGTTGGTACCTCAATGACTCCTACAAATCATGAAGATGTGTTAAATAGATTGCTGTAGGTAGAATAGGTTATGACAAATCTCTTTAACACTCCTAGTAATGTCACTACAACATAGTTTGAATTGATTATGACTAAAGAAAAAATGATCATGGTTGAAACTAGGGTGTAACGACCGAAAACGTCGACAGCTAGAAAAATGCCGACGGGTCGTCAACCGCGGACAGTCTTGACCCCATCTCCGTGGGAGGGCCATGATGGATGGGATGGAAATGGGGTGCCCTGAACGGTCTGGTCGATCAGATAGGGACTTAGTTGGTGTCTATATAACCTTTTGCAACATGTAATTTGAAAACAATGCTAATAGCGCAGAGTGATGCTTAAATGTAAAAGGAATGGAAAACAATGTAAAGTGCAATAGTAAACAGGAAACAATGTAAACTCAAATTAGAAAAATTCACCTCTTCAAAGCTATGGCCTCAGTCTGTCAAGATGGATACAATTGGTTGCACAACACTAGGAAGTGTAGAGATCTTGAGAGTAACCAGAAAATGTAGAACGAGATGGTTGTGTGCTTGAATGTGGGCTTAGTTGTCAACAATGCAAAGTACTACCAAGGTGGTAGAGAAGAACAAAATGAAATGCCCACTAAAAATGCTAACACAGTGCCAAACAAAAAGCTTACAATGCTTGAGATTGCAGTGCCAACTTTTTGCTTGTCAGCTAACCAAATAGTTAGTTGGCCAGATTACCGAGGAAAAAAACTAGGGACTGAAAAGCTTTGAAAAAGACGGATGGTAAAGTACAAAAGATCGAGAGGGACAGTGTACCCAAGAGCATAAAAATTGGAGAGAGTCTAAGTGTCTCTCATTAGGGTATTTATAGGACCAAGGGCGCATGAAAGATGTGATTTGAACGCCATGTGCCTTGGGCCTATGCTAACTTGCCTACGTTGCACATGCCTACATGACCATTGGATGAGCCTGCCACACCGTAATTACAAACCTGCCATGTCGTAATTACGCTGTCAAAGCAATGGTGCAATTAGGTGAGGTGCATTAATGTCACGTAACTGCTCACTACATCTTACGATGCTTTGTATTGAAGCACTTGATGTAGCGTAGCATCCTATCATGCTATGCTATGCTACACAGCATAGCATAGCATAATTGTCAGTTTGAAGCAACAAATCTACATTTTGTCTCATTTCATGTGTTTGGAACCTTCGTTGTGTTATGACTACTTGTTGTAGATTTGCTACGCTATGCTATGCTACGTAGCGTATCATAGCATAGCAGCTGTCCTTAGCCGCAAAATGTTGCCAATATGAAAAATTTATCTTTTGTACTACGAAGTTTGTGATCTTGCTGATGATGTCCTTTGAGATGCCTTCTGTCAAATTTTGCAGCATTGCTATGCCTTGCTACGCCATGTAGCTTAGCATAGCATAGCAACAAACATGAAATGATCTTGGCCAAGTTCGTCGCTTTCTGACGAAAGAAGACATTGCCAAAGGACTTGAAGTCTGGCGAAGGGGTGGACTGTTCAGTTTTTACTACACTGTGCTGCACAGCATAGCATAGCATTGTGCTTCTGCAACCATTTTCTGAAGTTTGCTATGCTACATAGCGTAGCATAGCGTAGAAAGACTCCTTAACTTAGAAAACTTGCTGAAGTGGAAAATCTGAAGATTAGAGCATCCATCTCCTGAAGAACTACCATAACACTACGTGAATTGTAAAGACCTGGTGAAGAAAGCATGCCTTCACATTTTGGGGTGTTTTTTTGGCCCCTCTTTGTCAATGTCTGGAGGATGGGCTCGAGGGACGTTGACAAAGAAAATGAAATACCATGGAAGGATCAATGCTAACATTGTCACTGGGTGACCACCAGGATGTCACTCGACTATGCTTGAGAGTGAAAGGGCAAAGTAGGGAGGAAGGAAGTTTAGGTAAATGTGATTTTTAGCAAAGTCCCTCATCAAAGTGCTCATGAGGAACTTGTTTGCATTTTCATCTTTACCTTCGCTAGCCTTCGACCCTCTGTAGGACCGGTGTTCCTTTCCCAAGATGATCTATGTCACATCCAAGGGTTTTTAACCTACCTACAGATGCTTCCCATGTGACAAGCTACATTATGAATGTCATGGGACTCACACCCTGAAGTAGCTAAACTAGTCAAGGCACTTACTTCGTGACGCTGTAGCATTTGCTGTCGTGGTGAGTCATACTCTCAGTCGCACCCTGTAAGCATGATGGAGAGTGAGATGCAAAGAGAGGGTAGGGGTCTTTCTTGTTGCACATGTTGTTAAAGCTCTTGGACACCCACACTGGTGCATGGTTTCTAAAGTAAGAAGGCCATCAATGGCCTTGGAAGCACCGACGTGGAGGAGCTAGCCTCGAAGACGCCGGGAGTTGTTGTAAGTGTGGATGCTCTGGAATCCCTACCAAAGGCATGCATTCTTAGTTTAGCTACCACATAACTAAATGTCATGTGAGCCTAGGTGTTGGCAGGGGGCTAGAGGATGATAATATTGTGGTTGGGCCACAATACTACCTGAACTCCAGCTGCGGGCACTGGCCAGGAAGCTACAGTCAAGGCGATGGGCCATGGTGATGGTAGGTACGGAGGACTAGTGAAATGTCGTACAACATCTCTAGAGGGTCAGCATAATGCCAAGGGTGGCATTTTTGCATACATTCTAGAGTGTGTCCCCATTGTGTTGTGGACTGTGTTCTGGAGTTGCAACATCCCACCCACACATCAGCACTGCACATGCTCGTTCGATGTGTACTTGATGCAAATGCACGCTAGGGACGTGACGTGAAGCTAGTTTAAGGTCTTGGTAGATTGTGTGCTAGTTTAGAGTCCCAGTAGATTGCTATGTTGGTTTAAGGTCCCAACAGACCATACATGCTAGTTTAACATCATAGCGAAAGTGTCGTGCCTGTTTATAGTCATAGTAGACTAGCTGTGCTAGTTTTACATCGTAGCGGACGGTTGCCATTAATTTAACGTCATATAGGATGCTGCTTGTCATGGTTGTTGCTAGTTTAACATGATAGTGGACGTTGCTTGAAGTTGTTGCTAGTTTAACATTGTAGCGGATGTTGCTTGTTACTGCCATGCTTCAGACGTAGTACAGCTTGAGGTACGAGTGATTCACCAGATTGGCGAATGCGTTGCTATCCATGTTCACCAGCTTTAAGGCTCCATTCCTGAAGGCTTTAGTGATCATGTAAGGGCCTTCCCAGTTGGTTGAGAATTTTCTCAAACGCTCGCAGATAGCCTTGAGGATAAGGTCTCCCTTCTGTACTGGCTATCGTTGCAGGTCTGCATGGTGCTTTTGCTGTTGCTTTCTCTGGTAGTGCTCTATGAATCTCAGCGTCTATGCACGCTCCTCCTCTAATAAGTCAAGGTTAATGATCCATGACTCATTATTCTGGGCTTCACTCATGACATCCGTGAGGATCATCTGGAGTGATGGTACCTACAACTCAAGAGGCATCATAGCTTCAGATCCGTAAACAAGGTTGTAAGGATTCTTACTTGTCATGGTTCTACATGTTGTTCTATAGGCCCAAAGAACATAAAGGATCTACTCGTGCCACCACCTCTTACTATTTTCAAGCATCCACTTCAGCAAGTTCATGATGGACTTATTTGTAAACTCTGCTTGCCCATTCTCCTGCAGATAGTACGGTGAGGAAAATGATTGCTTAATGCCTAGGTTGCTACAAAAGCTTTGGGTTTCCATACTACTGAACTGTGGCCCATTTTTGGTCACAATAGTCATTAGAAGCCCAAACCTTGTCATGATGTTGTCCAGGATGAAATAGCAGATTTGCTAAGATGTCATTTTCCTGAAGGGAATAGCTTCCACCCACATAGTAAAATACTCGGTGGTGGTGATAATGAAGCTATGATCCATGGAGGATTTAGGCGTGATAGGTCCTATGAGGTCTAGTCCCCATCATTGGAAAGGCCATGTGATTTGCATTGGATGTAGATCAGTAGGTGAGATGTGCATGAGATTTGCGTATCTTTGGCACGTGTCACATGTCTTGAATTTTGATAGGTAGTTGTGCTCCATGTGGGGCCAATAGTACCCTAAGCATCTGATTTTTGTAGCCATAGCCCTAGGTGATATATGTCCACTGCATAGCCGCTCATGTCCTTCATTAACTACTTTCTATGCCTGCTCCCCACCCATGCATGCCAGTAATATCATGTTGTAAGAATGTTAGCATAGGGCATCATTTCCCATGAGCGTATATTGCCAAGCGTTCTTGCAGATTGCATCTCTCTGAGCAGATGTCAATCCACTTGGTGGTTCACCATGTTGTAGGTAGGCTTTAATGTTAGCATACCACTCCTGGGTATCTGTGGCACTAATAGATGCCATGTGTCCCACCTGAGTGATAGGCTTAGTACATTCATCAATCGAGGTTGGAAGACTTGCGAACAAGTGTGGTGGAATGTTTAATGCAAGGGTGGCTAAAGCATTTGCCACAGTGTTTTCATTGCATGGCATATGTTGCACATCTGTGGTTGCAAATTTCTTAAGCAAGCTTTTTTCTAGGTCGTAGTAGGGTTGCAGGTGCATAGCTTTGTAGGCATACACCCCGGTGATTTGATTCACAACTAGTTGTGAATCACCACGGATTTCCAATTGTTGTATGTGCAGTATTTGGGCAGTAGAGAGGCCTCTAAGTAGCCCCTCATACTCTTCACATTGTTGGTGCATGGAAATGTGAAATGATAAGAAAAAGGGTGCATTTCCCCAGAGGGAAACTTTATGAAGACACCTGCACTACATCCTCGTGAGGTTGAGGCACCGTCAAAGTGTAGACTAGTTTCTAGGTGTGATGGAACGATGTTGATTATGCCAATATGTTCATCTGGGAATTTGGGATCTATGGTTGCGTGGTCGTTGACAGGTGAGGCCGTAAGTTGCATTGCTATGGCTTGACCCTTAGTCGACGATTGGCTTACATAGTGTAGGTCAAACTCCACGGTTATTGCTTTCCATCGGGCTATCTTGCTACTTTCATAAAGGTTGTTAGAGATAGCCCGGAGTATGTTGCTTTTGCAAATGATGTTGACTGCACTGTGAAATAGATAGTGCCTCCACTTTTTTAGTGCAAACACTAAGGAAAGGAAATTCCTCTCTACTTTGTTGTATTTTTCCTTATGCGCTATTAATGCATGACTCAGGTAGTTTGGCATGTCACTGTATGACCATGCGAAGATGTCGATGTTGTCTTGTAGAATTTTTTCTACATTTTTGTGCATCTGGGTGTCTAGGAGAGAGCTAAGCTTTAACATTTTACCTCCCCCTTGGGTGTGGTCATAGGCATCTCGATGAGAGGGTCTTCAGTTACATCCCCAACCTCTAAATCTAGAGTTTGGACTAGAAGCTCAAGCAAATTTGGGGATTCTTCTAAAGATGCTATGGTGCTAGCTGTAGTTGACCCCCAGTCGATCAAATTAGGGTTTAACTATCTCACAAGCTTACCATGTGGACCTGCTAGGGCTAAAGGCATGGAGAGTTCATGATGGCTTTCCATTTTTTCTTAACCTGTAAAAATGAGATGAAATCTTGGTTAAGAGGCACCTATTGGTAGCAATCGTGTATAACGAAAACTTGTAAAGCAATGATGAGATGTATGATGTAGAGATTAAAATTTTTCCAGTTTGAAGTCATGGCAAATCATTATGGCATGGAGATGCAAAGTTGCTAAAATAAGAAATGTAAAACTATCAACATAAGAACATGAAACTATTGAGGAAAAAATGTAAAACTACAAATGCGAAAATGTGAGATTTCTATTTTAGTATCATTGTAGACTGCAAACGTGTAACAGATCGAAACATGCTAGTTTAAGGTCTTTTCAAACCGCGAAAGTTGCAACTGCTCTAGGGTTTGCTAGTTTAAGGTCTTTTTGGACCACGAAAGTTGCAACTGCTCTAGGGTTTGCTAGTTTAAGGTATTTTCGGACCAGTAAAAGCACAACTATGCTATGATTGCTAGTTTAGGGTCTTTCAGGACCAGTAAAATTAAAAATATATATATTTTTGTTTCTTGGGAAAGTAAGTAATCAACTCGAAGTATGTCAAGGTTTTAATGCTAACAGTGCTACGATGTCATGGCGAGCATGCTACCTTGTATGGTGCACTCTGCATTAAATGGAGAGAGAGAGCGGAAAGTTTTTATTTTTTACCATTATGGCCATAAATAGGGATTAAACCCTGGTCAGCTTGTCATTCTCACCATAAGAGTGCAGAGCCCATATTTGGAGCACAAGGCGATTTCGAAGTGATTGTGCTAACAACAAGCAAGGTGGTTTTCTGCACAGTGACAAGGAAAAGAAGTCTACGAATAGGACAATGGCTTCGAAGAAGGAACGCACCAATTTGGCACTTGCAAAGCTCGAGGAGATGAAGCAAACCCTAGGGCACATGACATAAGCACACATCGCAGCGCAGAAGGACACGCCATTGAGCCAGTAGGCTACCACGCTTCCTTTGTTTTTCTGCGATTCTGTTATCATTTTCTGCTTCTGTTCTTCTCTGCTTTCATTTTTCATTCTAGTTTTAGCCATTTGCATTTTCTGTTATCATGTTATTTTGGCCTTTGCATTGCCACTGCTATCATTTTAGCCATGGCAAGTGCAAAATTGTTACACCATCATTGCATGCAAGGTTGCTTAAATCGCCACTGTTGCAGTTGTCATAACCGTGGGGGTTCGCGCAGCTTAAGTTACTTGATTTTCAAATGGCATGACGTAGGACCCTTGGGAGGGTTGGACCATGCGTGATGTGAGAGTGTGACATGTGTTCTGCCAGGGCATATTGTTAACAGCCCTGTTAGGGCCTTTGCATCGCCGCTACTGCCATTTCGGCCGCGGCGAGTGCAAAATCGTTACACCATCATTGCATGCAAGGTTTCTTAAATCGCCACTATCGTAGTTGTCATAACCTCGGGGGTTCGCGCAACTTAAGTTACTTGATTTTTGAATGGCATGACGTAGGACCCTTGGGAGGGTTGGATCATGCGTGATGTGAGAGTGTGACACGTGTTCTGCTAGGGCGTCTTGTTAACTGCCCTGTTAGGGTTAATTTCTCTGTTTCCATACTAGGCTACATTTTTTCTATGCTACTGCTTTCATGTTCTTGCTATGCTATGTGCGAAAAGAGGGTTATGCTACACTATGTGCGTGGACCACTAAGTATTGCTACGTTGCATGCGTATTGCGCTTAGACATGATGCTAACACTTACTAGTTGCGTTGCACAGGATGGGGCTAAGGGAAATGCTGATTTTTTTGGAGATTAGAGGGGTCCTGTGTCATGTGAGCAAACCTATGGCCAATGCTCCTCCTTCCTAGATATGCATGGGAGAGTGAGGGGTCTAGTTCAGGAAAGGGGCACAGGACTTCTTACAATTCCTCCTCGACCACTTCAATGTGATCATTTGGTCCTCCCTAGAGAAGGAGGAGGCAACCGGCATAACAAAAGCCATATTGCTTGGGGCAAGTTGGGGAATTCTGAGGTTTCTGACCAATGAGGAAATCATGAGCAGGTAGAGAGAAGGATCTAGTCAGCACCTAATAGGGTTAAGGTTTTTGGCCTGGATCTAGGATATGCCTAAGTATAGTTGCTACCACCATTACAACACACTATTTCTCGCATGTTTTATGATGACGTGCTTCCAGACCCCTCAGGGAACTATCTACTATGCTGGTGGGTGATTTATGCAACCTTGCTCCGCTATGTTCTGCGACACTGGCCATATTGGCCAAATGCTAACAGTATCCGTTCGTTACCAAGTTCTTCATCAACAAGGATGGAGTTCACGACCATTCGAGTCTATTGGCTATAGCACAGATAGCCCTGCAGCAGTTCTCTTCTGCTAAGAACTTGCGGGTGGACGTGATTGGTCAATGTAGAAGTGAATACCATACCTACCTAGGTGCATATTCTATTCCCTACAATCAGTGTGAGGGGCAGGGTTGGCTGGATGAGGAGTGGGTAGAACCCTTCAAACTAGTCATAGTTGAACAAGTTTTGGTTGACCTTCTATCATTCTCGTTACTGTACAGGCCTGGTAGGCCAAGAGGTAAGTGTCGCATGCTTAAGTGTCTTTACAATCTTTGTACTTTCTATGTTTTTCATGCTAAACATTTTTGCGAAAACTGTTGTAGCAGCAAAGAAGCCCTAGGAGGTGATGATGGTAACCACTGAGGCATAGGGGACAAACATATATTTCAAATACGACAAAGTAGAAGCGAGCCAACGCCTGATAAATGGTGCAGCTTTGGACTCCTTGGTCTAGAACCTCGAAAAGGCTGGACTTATGGATCTATTCATGGCCCTAAATCTGAGGCTTCTTGCTACCAAGATGCTTTCCTTATTCAAATCCTTTTCTAAAAAGGTGGGCCACTTCCACACGCACATACGAGCCATGCGGGTGGTCATTGAAATGAATGACCAACTATTTATGGACCTGTTTGGTGTTCCTACCAACAGCATCCTCATAGGGTTGAAGGGAAAGAAGGAGCTGACCCTTTAGAAGAAGGATATTCAGGAGTGGCTAGGGATTGCTAAGGAGTGAAAGGGGCTCCCTATGGATAAAATCAAAGAAGGACCTACCTTGGAGATTTACCTTATCTTTCATGCTCGCGCATTCTCCAAACTGCTTACCCAAGGGAAGGTCCTAGGGATTGAGCAGGCCTGGATAATGTGTGAATTTATGGAGGAGGGGGCTCATTACAACTAGGCCAGCTTCCTATGTAAAGGCTTATAGGCTGAAATCTTGGGACATCATCAGAAATTGGAGTCCCATTCCAACATACACTATGCCTTCTACATAGGCTATCTGAAGTGCTTGGCGGAGTTTCTGGTAGTTCAAGAGAATGGAGTCTGGTTCATGCGATATTGTGACCAGATTTCCAAACCATGGATTCGCCAAATATTTCGTACCATCTAAGCCCAAGATCCCCTAGAAATAATTGGGGAGTTGTTCTCCATGATGACCATGGATCTAGTGGCTTACAATGTTCGTGGCCAAGATAGCATAGGAGAGACATCCCCTGCTGTAGCTGATAACGTGTCGCAGGGGGAACATCTCATAGCTGAGACTGTGCCCAAAGAGTTGTGACCGAAGTGGCCTTTCCCAGCTGAGGGAACCCTCCGTGTGGAGGAAGAGGAGGGGCAAAGACTACGACTTAAACTACAGAGGACATGACTCCCCATTGGTAAACTCTTTTGTTCAATGCTTACTTTGTTATTGTCTGCTATGGTATGCTATGCTAGGTGATGTAGCATAGCTTAGCACCTGCTTTAGGATAACTTGTTTTGGACTAATGCAAACATGCTTCTCTGCTAGCAAAGGAAGAAAAAGAAGAAGAAGACGATGAACAAGTGTCGACCCCTGAGGCAGGGGTGACAAATAAAGACATGAAGGCCCCAATCTTGGAGGAAAGGACCCCAGTCAAGAATAAAGGAGCTCCTGTTGCTAAGGCAGGGGCTCTTGTCATTATGGAGAATCCTCCTACTAACAAAGAGGAACCTCCTTTGAATAAAAAAGATGCTGCTCTCTTGAAAGGAAAGGCACCAGCACATGAAGAAGAGGCTTGTGCAGACTCGTTAGGGCCTTCTGGCAAGGCTACCTCCATCGTCTTGCATCAGCAAGAAAGAAGACCACAACCAGATGCTAGTGATTTTGGCAATATGTCTACCTTGTCACAGCCTATTTCGGCCATTGCTACTCTATTTAGTCATGTAATAGGTGCTACTGTTGATATTGTAGGACCTTGTCCGATTCGCATGGAGCCGTGGGCCGAGATCCCTAACAAGCTTACGTTCGTGCAGGGAATCGTTGATGACATGATCAACCACCTCCAGCAAGTGGACCCTAACGTGGGTAGGTAATAGTGTTAGGTGCTCTCATGTTGTTATGCTAGAATTCCTTGAGTTTGCTACTCTTTCTATGCTAATGCAATTGCTATGCTCTTTATGTCATGGCAACCTCTTGACTCAAATGGAACTTGACATGGCCTTTGAAGGTCGATGCCATGCCTACATTTCCACCTGATGTGACCGAGGTGTCTCGTCACACATACAACGAGGCTTGCAAATGTGTTTTCCACTAGGCACACTCTTTGTGGGAGTACAAGCAAGTCAATGAGGACCTATAGAAACGAGTCCAAAGGGCTGAGCAAAGAGAGGTTGAGCTGGTTGCTGAGGTAGAGGATCTCAAGTTAAGGAAAGAGTTCCTCATAGCCCGTGGCACAAATAATGAGGACTGGTGCATGGCTATAACAAACTATGCCAGATTTTGGACTGTTGCACATCAGAACGTTGAAGCCACTCATGAGATAATCGAACAGAGGATGCAAATGGACTTGCTGGTCCAGAAGTGTTAGGACCTGAAAGACTTCAACGCCAAGGTTTACCAATGGGGTAGTCCCAGAGAAACCATAAACACATGTATAAATGGAAAAATGCCACCCATTGTAAACTGTACAAGGACGCTATTGTGGAGGCATTTACATACAAAGCATTTCTAAATGCCATCAATGCTTCTAAGGCCTATGCTAAGTTCAAGGAGCAGGTAAAGGTTACAGAATCTCCTGACCTGAAAGTGGACCTTCCTACAGGAGAGACCGTAACTGTCTCCTTTTCACCAGGGCCACCAAGGTGGACAACCACCAAAAGGGAGAGAGCTGTTGCGGATGCTGAACCAAGCAACAGGTGTTGGATGGACATCATGGTAGAGGAGGTCTGGAATCACCTCAAGCCCAGTTTAGACCAGATACCCTTTGAGACGGATGCAGGCCCTTCTCAGGTTTGTCGCTTTCTACCATGCTAATGCTCATGCTTTATTGTAGTTTGCGTTTTTCACCCTAGCTAACCACTTCACTCCTACGATGTAGGCTTTAGATGAGAGTGCAAGGCCTATAGAGGGAGGGAATGAAGAACCGGTAGAGGGCAATGTAGGGGAATGCGATGTAAAAGGCAACAATACAAAAATGAAAGGCGGAGATGATGCAAACAAAGACAACCCATGACAGCAGGGGATCTTTTTTTGAAATTTTGAATTTTGAATTTTTATGCAACAAATTTTGCAAACATTATTTAAAAGAAAACAGTTTTGAATAAAGAATAGAGGAACAAGAATTGATTTTGTGCTAACTTATGCATTGCATATGTGCATATATTTTGTATAAAATGTTCATGCTTTCATGTGCTAGTTTTATGCATTGCATATGTGCATATGTTTTGTATAAAATGTCATGTCTCCCATTAGATGTTCAACATGTGCATGAGCAAGCCCTTCATTCTCAAAGGTTACGACCTCTGAACCCTACTCTATGTCTACATTACTAATAGCTTGTGTCGCTACTTCGTCACCATGGATCACCACTTCCCTGCCTGCATATGTTAGGTGGATTTCCTGATGTATGGATGAGGAGACAACCCTAAGTTGTGCTAACCATGATCTCCCCAAGATCAGGTTAAATCTGGGCATTTCCTCAACAACGATGAATGTTGCATTTGTGGGGAACTAGTCCCCTGCTACGAAGTCTATGTAGACTGTGCCTTTCACCAAGACGTGTGTCCCATTGAATGACTTTAGACATGACGTTGTTATGGGTTTGATCTAGTCGACCAAGCCCAATTTGTTCATAATAGGGAAGGGGATGACGTTCGTGGCAACCCCATCATCAAAGTGTACCCTTCAGATCTGATGTTGGCCAACCCAAATTATGATGAAAAAGGATGTCATGGTCACTTGATCCTTTTAGGATCTTTCCTAATGGCATCATCGCTGAAATTCAATTGGGATGGCGCAAGCTCTACGGGTACAGAGGAAAGCATGACAGAGTGGATCACTTCCTCTTCCGCTGGCATGTCTTCATTGACCAGAATCGTTGTCAACATGTGGATCAGAGCCTCATGGTGGGGGACAGAGGTCAAGATTAGGTTGTACAAGCTTAGTGTAGTATTTTTCTATTTTAGAGCCTACTTGACCTAAGTGAGGGTGTCAAAAAGGTCTTGGACACCCCCATGTTTAACATTTTCCTCCTGTTCGATTCGTCGTAGAAGAAAAATTTCCCGAGGAGGGGCAACTTCGGGTCTAGGTTTAGACCCTTTTTGGTAGGGTGGCATGGGCTGCGCTATTCTAGCAACATCTATCTTTGGTGACAAAGGTGTAGACATAGGGGGCAAAGACGTAGGTCTGGGAATTCCTTGGGTGGTATTCTTGTTCAACGTCTCACCTGCAAAACACACTTCTTGTTTCTTAGGATGAGAATGTTGTTCACCTATTTTATGCAGGACAGGGACTATCGAATGAGTTAGCCCCCTAATGATGAAAGGAGCTAACGGTGTTAGCAGGAGAAAAGGCATAATTTCATTAATAGGTGGAGCAGAGATGGACACCTATGGTGGGACTTTTAGCATGAATGGCTATTGCAAGCTTTGATTAGCCACTCATGGTGTTGGTGCACTACGTTGAGGCACACGGACCACAAATGGCTGCTAGGGTGGTCTAGGATCATTGTTAATGTCGATGGCATTGATGACATAATCGAAATTGTTAGCGTTGAGAAAATATGTGTAGACATGCATAGATTAGTTTTCGGGATGTACTGGGTTTCTTTTGTCCAACACCAGTTTTCCCTAGTCGATCAATCTCTAGATGTCATCCTACAATGCCAGACAATAATCAATGTTGTGACCACACTATTGGTGGTAGTCACAAAACCTATCTAGCCTGAAACCATTAGGAACTAGGGGCTCATTGGGTGGGGCCAAAGAGGATTTCCTAAGAAGCTTGCAGTAGCATTGATGTTTGTTGATTACTTGTTGTGACATTTGCATGTATTGCATGTGCCCAGCTACCAATAGTTGCTTCAGAAGTTTTGAAGGCTTGAGAGGCAGTGGGGTGTACTTTGAGTGATCTTTACGCTCAAAGTTTGATTTGGGTTGTGCAGATGTCTTAGGTGCGGGAATTGGAGGTTGTGACATGTTACCCTACTTGGGCATGGGGTTAGTTGTAGGTACGACCAATTTCTTGTTGCCCTTGTTACTATTGTTACTAGTTCTGGGCTTGGCGTCAGTTGCCTCTGTGGCCACCATGGTTTTGGGGGCCTTACCCTTATCCTTCTTTGTGAAGGTGTTTTTGTAAGCAATGTAGGCTGGGTCTTTAATCGCCTCAGCCGCATCCTGTATACTCTTAGTCTGAGCAAAGGCTTGACTAAGAGTACGAGGGGCAAGGTAGTATAGTTTGGACTTGATAACTTCATTCACTGCATCCTTAAAGACAACCAGCAAGTGGGTCTTCATGATGGGCTCGTAGATTTTGTTAAGGGTTATGCTCCAACACTGGATGAACTTTTGGACTAGTTCTAGAGGCTCCTGCTTCACACTCATCAGCTGATCCATCGTGATCTCTGGCTTCAAGTTGTAATTAAAGTGCATCATGAACTGGGTCAAAAGCTCTTCTAAATTTGAAATGGATGAGTGTGGCAGCACACGATACCAATCTAAGGCTCTCCCGGCTAGGGACATGGCAAAGATAGGAATGATCGTTTACGGCCATTGTTGCAACAGAAGAGACTTAGACCTAAAGGTAACTAGATGTGCGTTGGGATCCCCCTCCCCATTGTACTTCATGAAGTGTCGGAGAGACATCCCTATGACTTGTACCATGTCAGACCTGATAGCTTTGAGGCATTTGATTTCCTTGGTGAGGGTTTGGATAAGCTGGAATGCTTGGTCCGAACCCTATGACGTTGTGGGCAGTTGGGAAACTGACAAGGTAGCCCCTCCCTATGGAATGGCGAGGGTGGCAGTGTGACCCATTGACAGTACCATTGGAGTAGCCCCCACAAAAGGTGCTACTTGCACTATCCACCACCTAGCAAGTGGTGGTGTTGGAGCAACAACTACGATTTAAGCGTCTGGATAGACTGCATGTGTTGCTAGCAGAGTAGACCATAGTCCCATGTTAGGTTGTATAATTTGCAGGGTTTGGTGGGTCTAAGGGCGAACATAATGAGACATCTATGATGGTTGTGGAATAGGTGAAGAAGTGGGTTCCACCACGTGGATGGGCCCAAGCCCGCTACTGTGGATGGAATAGACATGAATGTAGGAATCAAAACGGAAGTTGCGTAAGATTGCGAAGAAGGCACAACGTGAATATGCAGTAGGGTAGCCATTATTGGTGCGTGATGCACTACAGGAATAGGTTGATGAATAGTTTGCGAAGGCATAGTCACTGCAAATGAAATAGGAGAATAAGGGCATTGATATGCCAGGAATGTGACATGGCTACCCATTACGGTTGTAGTTGTAGGCTACAGAAGCGTAGGCGTGATGACAAAGGGACTAGTGATAGGCAGCGGATTGGCCTAGAAGGACTAGGTAGGAGGAATAGGAACAGGGTTGGCTTGGCCTCCCTCATCGAATTGGGAATCAAGTTCCTCTTGTCCATCCTGAAAAGCATCATCTTGATCAGAAGTTATGTCTTGTTGCTCCCTAAGCCTAGCCAACTGGATTAGTTGGTCTAGAAGCCTTTGGTTTATTTGTGTCAGATATGGAAATGCTGGGAGTGGGAACAAATTTTTTCCCATTGCAGTAAGCAAACTCGAAGCTATGTTTATCTTCAAGTTCATGCACATCCAAAGATAGGTTTTTCTGGACCTTTGCACAAAGGAAGATGTAACGCTCATGTCACTGGGCCAAGCCCTCAGATCCCCAGTTTTGGATCCTGAGAGATCGACGTGTTTCCAACATTGGGTTCAGTGGTTTTTCGGCACTAATGGTGCCTTGAACCATGAAGGGAACCTCCATGTTGAAGGTGTTAATAGCAGTAGTTGCGAAAGACATTGTTAACTTAAATAGTTTTGGGAATGGAGAAAAGCAAAGAAGTTGAATAGCTAAGCAGTTTTGCAAACGAGAAGAGCAAAAAAGTTGGTAAGAAATCAAAAATAAGGCTTTATGTCTTGCAAGGCTTCCAAGGAACCGTCAAGGTGACCGATCTGTACCACACAACATGTAAACAACTATAGACGGATGTCAAGTTTACGCTAATGTGTATCAAGGTGCAGAAGGCTTACAAGACTACCGTAAAAAAAAGGCAAGTCAACTGGCAATTGAAGGCTTTACATCATGTAGGGTTCCCAAGGAACCATCGAGGTGACCAATATGCACCGCACAACACGTAAACAACCACAGAAGGGTGTCAAGTTTATGTTAATGCGTATCAGGGTGTAGAAGGCTTCCAAGACTACCATGACACGTGGAAAATGCACCAAAGGCCCTCATTCTAGCATCAAAAAAACTGTAGCGACCAAAAACATCGGTGGCTGGAAAAACATTGACGAGTCGTCGGTCGTGGATAGTCTTGACCCCGTCTTCGTGGAAGGGCCGTGCTAAATGGGATGGAAATGGGGCACCTTGAATGGTCTGGTCGATCATATAGGGACTTAATCGGTGTCTATATAACCTTTTGCAACGTGTAATTTGAAAATGATGCTAATAGTGCGGAGTGATGCTTAAATGTAAAAGAAATGGTAAACAATGTAAAGTGCAATAGTAAACAGGAAATAATGTAAACTGCAGTTAGAAAAATGCACCACTTCGAAGCTATGGCCTCACTCTATCAAGATGGGTACAATCAGTTGCATAGCACTGGGAAGTTCAGAGATCCTGAGAGTAATCAAGATGTGTAGAACAAGATGGCTATGCACTTGAATGCAGGCTCAGTCATCAACAATGCAAAGTACTACCAAGGTGGTAGAGAAGAACAGAACGAAATGCCCACTAGAAATGCTAACTTTTTGCAGTACCAAATAGAAAGCTTACAATGCTTGAGATTATAGTGCCAAATTTTTTCTTATTAGCCAACCAGACTGTTAGCCAACCAGATTACCGAGGAAACAGACTGGGGATTGAAAACCTTTGAAAAAGAGGGATGCCAAAAGTGAGAAAGATCGAGAGGGACAATGTGCCCGAGAGTGCGAAAATTGGAGAGAGTCTAAGCATCACTCATTAAGGTATTTATAGGACCAAGGTTGTGTGAAAGATGTGGTTTGAACGCCACATGCCTTGGGCCTATGCTGACTTGTCTACGCTGCACGTGCTTGCATGACCATTGCATGATCCTACTATGCCATAATTACAAGCCTGTCGTGTCGTAATTACGCTGTCAGAGCAACGGTGCAATTAGGTGAGGTGCATTAATGTTGCGTAACTACTCACTGCGTCTTGCCATGCTTTGTAGCGTAGCACTTGACATAGTGTAGCATCTTGTCACACTGTGCTACGCTACGCAGCGTAGCGTACTGTAACTGTCAATTTGAAGCAACAAATCTGCGTTGTGTCTCGTTGCATGTGTTGGGAACCTTCACTGCGTTGTGACTACTTGTTGAAGATTTGCTATGCTATGCTACACTACGTACTGTATCATAGCGTAGCAGCTGTCCTTAGCCACAAAATATTGCCAATCTGCAAACTTTGTCTTTTGTACTGCGAAGTTTGCGATCTTGCTGATCCCACCCTTTGATATGCCTTCTGTCAACTTTCATAGAATTTCTACGCCTTTCTGTGCCATGTAGCTTAGCGTAGCGTAGTAGCAAACATGACTTGATGTCGGCCAAGTTCGCCACATTCTGATGGAAGAAGACATTGCCGAAGGACTTGAAGTTGGGTGAAGGGCCTAACTATCCAACTTTTACTACGTTGTGCTACACAGCGTAGCATAGTATTGTACTTCCGCAACTGTTTTCTGAAGTTTGCTACGCTACACAACGTAGTGTAGCAAGACTCCTTAACTTTAGAAAACTTGCTAAAGCGGGCAATCTGAAGATCAGAGCATACATCTTCTGAAGAACTGCCATAACGCTGCGCAAACTGCAAAGACCTAGTGAAGTAAGCATGCCTTCAAATTTTTGGGTGTTTCATAGGGCAGAGCATGTTGAGAATGTGCCTTGTAGATTACAAGAAGTGCTCATAGCCTTAAGAGTAAAAAGAAGAGATCCAACTCAGTTGATTGCACCTAAATAACTAGCATAATTTAGAATTGAGAAAATCAATTACCTCCTTAAGAATAATAAAGAGATGGGGAATGAGAAATAAAAGGACATATGCCATGCTTCATCAACCAAAGCCCAAACATATCCCCATGCTAAAGCACTTGCTACCTTACAAGAGGAAAATGAACAAATCATTGTAGATAACATATTATTGACCATTGTTGAAAAATAAAAAAATATTTTGAAAGAGAGCATCCACCAGCTAAGGAGATAGTTGGTGAGGGTCAACAATGATATGAGCTACCTTGCAAGAGAAAATAGAATCCTCTTTATGGAGGATCCCAACACCATTCGTCAAAAGTCATCCATCAAGATTAGTGCATGGTAGAATAAGGCAAAGAAGCATGAACAACTCAAGAAATACTTCCAAGATCAAGTGAAAATGTATAAACAACTTAATGAGAAAGAGGTCTAGGTGGCATAGGTTAGAATTAATTCCGTGTCAGCATAAAATCTAGAATGATAATCCATCTTGGACAACATGACTCATAGCTATAAAGTAGAAATGAAAAATAAAGACTTGTAGATAGAGGACTTAAAGGAATAAATGGGATTACCAAATCTCCATTATACTAACATGACAGTGTTGATAGAAGGTAGGCCCAAATGTGAGAGAGGTAGCAGGGTTGCTGGTAGCCTACTACCTCCCCCACGGTTCGAGGGCCGTGGGGGCACAAGGGGTCCTCCTCTCCTTGTGTCTTCGGAACCATACTGGCATGGCAGTTCCATGCATTAGTAAGAGGAGGCTACGACCTACCTCATTACCCCACTCAGTAGGACCTTGCCTCGGAGGGTTGCATAGTTTAACTCTGCGTTGGGGTGTTTTTACCGGGTGTGTCATGGGACGTGATATGGGAATGTTACGTGTGCTCCTTGGAGCGCGACACCAACTACCAGCACGTGGTGATGAATCTGGAGGGTTCAGCTGGTAGTCCCCGTGGTGTCCACGTGAGTGGAGCAAGGGAGTGCTATCTAGCTTGTTAGCGAATTGTGAATATTATTTATGAAACACCGCTCAGGAGACATCTTAACACTAACACATTGGTTGTTGACATGTGTTTCAGGATTTTTGATTGCTAAGGCGTATTCCTCTTGAGTTTTGTCCCGATTCAGAATCTGCTTGGGAAACTCTTGGGGTGCCGAACAACGTTCTCTAGGGCAGCTATGTTACAGATGGTATCAGAGCCTCACAGTTTCAGAAATTGGTAAAAGTTTCTTGCTAAGTGGGTATTGGTGTTTGTGGCTCGTGAGGTTCCCATTTTCACCATTTTCAACTTCTGCTAGCCAATCCCCTAGAGGATGGCCTTGTGCTAAAGCTCTCTTTAGCAAATATGGAGCTGGGCGAACCGAGTGATATGGCTGATGTTCAAACAAATCCAGAAATTGAGGCTGAAAGAGAACTTGGTCAAGATGAGACTAAGTTTCAAACGTTGTGGGATCATGTCAAGGCGATTGACGAGGCCTTAGCCCATCCTGGTCCAGAGAATGTGGATGCGATCCATCACATTTTGAAAGATGTTGACTTACCACAAGAAAAGATGGATCTTAGCTCCAAGGACAGGGTGAAATTGGTAGAGGCTCAGGTTTCGATCTTGGAAGTGAAACACCACAAAAATTTTCGCTAACACTTGAAGAAAGAAATTAAGCTAAGTCATGTTGGTCCTCAGCATGACCAAGCTTAGAAGCCTCAAAAGTAGCATCAAACGAAGTCAAAGCAAGCAAGTAAAAGTTCCCTGGGACACACAGATGACTACGATGACATCTGGCATCAAACTTGGCAAATCTTGAGCTCAAAATACTTTGTTTTCACTAAGTATGCATCCTGTACGTTGGCCTCCACATGCCCAGCGTAAGGCCCAGCGTACAGCAACTTTTGGGTCTCAAAAACTCCTCAAAACATGCTAAAGTGGAGTGTCTAGACCCCCCAGGACCTTCCCGAGGGTCCCCAGCAGGTCGCAGGCACTTGAAGATCCGATTTTGGGCTCCAAATGATGATCTTCCATTCCTATACACCCAGCGTATACGCTGCTACAGTGTTCCAGCATAATGCTACAGTGTTCCAACGTAATGCTACAGTGTTTCAGCGTAAATGCTATAGTGTTTCAGCGTAAATGCTACAGTGTTTCAGCATAAATGCTACAGTGTTTCAGCGTATATGCCAGCATCCATCAGCGTATACGCTCAGCGTCCACCCAAGTTCACACGCCTAGCCAGTCCAGCGTATACGCTGGCCTGATGTAGCGTATACGCCCAGCATATACCATGTTTCTAAATGTACATGCCCGATCGACATGCCACGTGTCTCCAAACCCAATTTTCACGATAACCCTTCCCCTATAAAGAGCCCAGTTTTCCTCGTTTTCAAGGTCGGCAAAAATTTACCAGAGCAGACCCAGAGCAATTACATTGTAAATCCAGAGCTTGAAACCCTTACACGCTGGGAATTCCTGTACGCTGAGCAGACTCTACGCTCCGCCTACCATTCGAACCAGCCACCTCCCTACACCCACCGGGGCTTTACGTCCGCCTTGTGTACACGCACAACTGCGTTAAGGCTAGTACCTCAAAAATTGTATTCTTACAGCATCATTGTTACAGTTTACATTCTGTTTACGCTCACATTGTTTACGCTGTTTACATTTGTCTACGCTGTTTAAACTTGTTTACGCTGTTCACGCTGCACTTACACTTTACGCTGTCTAAACCCTGTTTACGCTTTACGCTTTACGCTCTGTTTCCGCTGTCTACGCCCTATTTACACTGTTTACGCTGTACATGCCCCATTTACACTATTTACGCTGTACACGAATTGTTTACGCTTTACGTTGTCTACGCCCTGTTCACACTGTTTACGCTGTATACGCCTCGTTTACGCTGTTACGCTGTCCACATTTTGTTTATGCCCTATTTTCACTATTCGCCCGTTTTATGCCCATTACACAGTTTACGTCTAACCTAGCGTATAACACTTCAGTGGCGCTCGGGGAAATCCTTGTCTGATCCGTGTGCGGACACCCAAGGTGCCCTACCTTTGTGCATTCCAACATGCCCTTAGGCGAAGGTAGGGTCGTCTGTGCTCGTCCCGCGATCCCGCGGTCTCTGTTTTTCTTTCCAGCCGGGGACCGACGATTTCGGGCGGTACAGGAATTAGCGCTAGAAGGAGGGCCAAACTGAAACCCCAGCGTCTACACTGCTAACAGACTACAGCTTCTACGCTGCCAAACTGAAACCCCAGCATCTACGCTGCTAACCGACTACAGTGTCTACGCTGCCAAACTAAACCCCAGCGTCTATGCTGCCAAACTAAACCCCAGCGTCTACGCTAACTTTGTTTCAAATTCCTAGCGTCTACGCTGCTATAGTGCTTTTACGCTTGCTATAGTGCTTTTACGCTAGCTACAGTGCTTTTACGCTTACTACAGTGCTTTTACGCCTACTACAGTGTTCGAGCGTATACGCTGCTACAGTGTTCGGGCGTATACACTGCTACAGTGTTCGAGCGTATACGCTGCTACAGTGTTTACGCTGCTACAGTACCGCTATAGTGTTTTTTCAACAAAAACACCCAAAACGAGCCCGTTTCAAAGCCGAATTCGCTACGATTCGCACCAACATGGATCACCTTGTCAAAGGCATACAATACACACAACATAACGATTCCGAGATGACTTCCTCTTACCCGAAATTGCCATCCGCATCCAACTACGGTTCATAATTTTATACCTAGCCAAATTTTCTCCCGTTTACATTGTACACGCTAGACACTTCGAAAAATTTTCAGTGTTCACACACCAGACACTCTACACACTTAGCCCAAAACACACTCGGCACTTGTTAGCTAGCTCATAAGTTGCCC
>MNCI01007273.1:240041-343681 GCA_015680685.1 Gnetum montanum
GTAAACGTTCCCTAGGACCCACAGACGACTACGATGACATCTGGCATCAAACTTGGCAAATCTTGAGCTCAAAATACTTTGTTTTCACTAAGTATGCATCCTGTACGCTGGCCTACACATGCCCAGCGTAAGGCCCAGCGTACAGCAACTTTTGGGGATCAAATACTCCTTAAAACATGCTAAAGTGGAGTGTCTACACCCCCCAGGACCTTCCCCAGGGTCCCCAGCACGTCGCAGGCACTTGAAGATCCGATTTTGAGCTCCAAATGATGATCTTCCATTCCTATACGCCCAGCGTATACACTGCTATAGTGTTCCAGCGTAATGCTACAGTGTTCCAGCGTAATGCTACAGTGTTTCAGCGTAAATGCTATAGTCTTTTAGAGTAAATGCTACAGTGTTTCAGCATATACGCCCAGCATATACGCCAGCATCCATCAGCGTATATGCCCAACGTCCACCCAAGTTCACATGCCCAGCAAGTCTAGCGTATATGACCAGCGTATACGCTGGCCTGATGTAGCGTATACGCCCAGCGTATACCATGTTTCTAAATGTACACGCTCGATCGACACACCACGTGTCTCCAAACTCGATTTTCCCGGTAACCCTTCCCCTATAAAGAGCCCAGTTTTCCACGTTTTCAAGGTCGGAAAAAATTTACCAGAGCAGACCCAGAGCAATTACGCTGTAAAACCAGAGCTTGAAACCCTCACATGTTGGGAAGTCCTGTACGCTAAGCAGACTCTACGCTCCGCCTACCGTACGAACCAACCGCCTCCCTGCACCCACCGGGGCTTTACGTCCGCCTTGTGTACACGAATAACTGCGTTAAGACCGGTACCTCAAAAACTGTATTCTTACAGCATCATTGTTACAGTTTACATTCTGTTTACGCTCACATTGTTTACGCTGTTTACATTTGTCTACGCTGTTTAAACTTTATTACGTTGTTCACGCTGCACTTACACTTTACACTGTCTAAACCCTATTTACGCTTTACGCTTTATGCTCTATTTACGTTGTCTAAACCCTGTTTACGCTTTACGCTTTACGCTCTGTTTACGCTGTCTACGCCCTATTTACACTGTTTACGCTGTACACGCCCCGTTTACACTGTTTACGCTGTACACGCCCTGTTTACGCTTTACGTTGTCTACGCCCTGTTCACACTGTTTATGCTGTATACACCTCGTTTACGCTGTTACGCTGTCCACACTTTGTTTATGCCCTGTTTTCACTGTTCGCCCATTTTATGCCCGTTACACAGTTTACGTCTAACCCAGCGTATAACACTTCGGTGGCGCTCGGGGAAATCCTTGTCTGATCCGCGTGCGGACCACCCAAGGTGCCCTACCTTCGTGCATTCCAACTCGCCATCAGGCGAAGGTAGGGTCATCTATGCTTGTCCTGCGATCTCGCGGTCTCTGTTTTCTTTCCAGCCGGGGACCAACGATTTCGGGCGGTACAGGAAGGTCGTTTGGATCGCATGATCAACCTCTACCAAGATCTATTCGGATCCTTGGAAGAGGCACAAACAAAAGCATCCTTGGTTGAGGACCTAGTTGGATGGGTGAAAGTTCTAGAGGATGCCTTGGTGGGGGTAAATCAGGAACTATCTGATTTGAAAATTGAAAATGCCATCCTGAAATCCTCTTTAGCAGGATGCTTGGTAGATGAGCCAGTAGCGACGGCCCGTATCAAAGCTAGAGAACCGAGTTCTTATGATGGTGAGAGAAATGATGCTAAAATTGATGCCTTCCTCCATGATACAGAGATGTACCTAAATACCGGGGGTGTTCCTGCAACCCAAAAGGTCTCCACAACATCACAATTTCTCATAGGCAGTGCTAAGCTATGGTGGCTTAGCCTCCTTCGTGCCCAAGAAAAGGGCACCACGACAGAAAAGATCGAGACATGGGATAGCTTGAAGGCAGCATTGATCAAACAGTTCCGTCCTGGGAACTCTGAATGGGTCGCTAGAACCAAGCTAGAGACCCTAAAACATTCAGGGAAGCTTGAGGATTATATCAATAGCTTCCAAGAGCTTATGTTGCTGATCCCTGATATGGGAGATCGGGATCGTTTCTTCAAATTTGTAAATGGGCTACAACCATGGGTGCAAATGGAATTGCATCGAAGAGGCATTGACTCCCTCACAGAGGCTGTTGCGGTTGCTGGCACTTTTCTGGACTTCAAGGCAACGAAGCCAGATAAGGGCAAGCTTGGGAAGGGTAAGCATGGCACGCCCTCCCACTCTCAGAGAACAGATACAGGTTCCATCAAGGGTGGAAACACCTTCAGATCAGTTCAGCAAGGCAGTCGCCCGATGGGTGGTCCTCCAGGGAACCAAGGCTCCCAACAAAAATGCAAAGATACGGGGAGCAAGTGGCAACCTGGGGCCAAGAAGAAGCAGTTTACAGGAGGCTTTTTTAAGGGGCCAATTCAGTGCTTCTTGTGTAATGGAAATCACTTGGCACGGAATTGCCCCCTGAGTTCAGGAAGGATTGAGCCTAGGCAGGGGCCAGCCCCGGGGAAACAATTGATGGCACTTGATTATCGTCTGGACCCATGCCTTCATATCACTTATGGAGGCACATCTGGGGAACAGCGAAGGCTAGCGGTGATGATGGAGTTATCAGACATGGTTACACAGAGGTCAGGAGCTGGAAACTCCCAGAATCCTAATCTTGATACTCTACATTAGGTTCAATTGGCCCCAATCACTGTGAGCTCGAGTTAGCTAAGTGCCCTAATTGATAATGAGGCTAGTCACAATTACATGGTTCCAGCCATGGTGAAGGACTTGCAGCTAAAGATGGAACTCGTGCAAGTATCTTGTAAGCTGGTCAAGTTTAGACCCCTTCGGTGCGTTGGGGTGTGTCGTGGTGTCCCTATTCGAGTAGGTTCATGGGAAGGAGTGCTAGATTTTTCAATTCTAGACATGGACTCCTTTCAGGTCATTTTGGGGCAAGAATTTTTATGCAAGGCCAAAGTTTTCACAGCCCCACATCTGGACTTGATTTTTATTTCACATGAAAGCTCCCCATGCATTGTACAAACTCATGGTGCACAGATGGGAAAGGATGAGGATGCTAGCCCCCAGATTGTGTCACCAATGGTGATGAAACGTTTGGCAAGGGACCCTACCAGAAAGTTTCTGCTAGCTATGCAAACAGGTGATCCTTCTGAGGCATGTGGATCGCAAGCTATTGTTGACCCATGCATAGCACAGGTGCTCGATAAGTTTAAAGATGTGATGCCACCTGAACTACCTGGTAGGTTGCCACCTCGGAGAGCGGTGGATCACAAAATTGAATTGCAGCCTGGCACTAATCCTCCAATCCAGAGGCCGTACCGGTTGACAGGACCAGAATTGGGGGAACTGAAAAAGCAGCTTGAAGGATTAATGTCCAAGGGATACATTCGTCCCTCAAAATCCCCTTATGGGGCACCGGTGCTATTTGTTACGAAGGAGGATGGAACGCTACGGCTCTGCTGTGATTATAAACTGTTGAATAAAAACACGATCAAGAACAAGTATCCAGTACCGCTCATTTCTGACTTGTTCGATCAATTGGCAGGGGCTCGCTATTTTACCCGGTTAGACCTCAGACAAGGATATTATCAGGTTCGCATTGCAGAAGGGGACGAAGCAAAAACTGCATGTGTAACACGGTATGGATCGTATGAATGGACCGTAATGCCGTTTGGGTTATGCAATGCGCCGGCTACTTTTTGTACGTTGATGAATGAGATATTTCGACCCTTCCTAGACAAATTTGTGGTCGTTTATCTTGATGACATCCTAATATACAGCCAGACAATGGAGGAACATGCCCTCCACCTGCAAATGGTCCTTGAGAAGCTACGGGAAAATCAGCTGTTTGTTAAGAAAGAAAAATGTGAATTCTGCTGCTCGGAGCTAAAATTTTTGGGGCATCTCGTGGGGTATGGGCAGGTAAAGCCAAATCCAAAGAAGGTCGAGGTTGTGCGTAAATGGCCCGCTCCCACTAATGTGCATGAGGTCAGACAGTTCATGGGGTTAGCTAGTTTCTATCGAAAATTCATCAAAAATTTCTCAGGAATTGCTGCTCCTCTGACTAATCTGCAAAAGAAAGAAGTTGCATGGGAGTGGGACACAAATTGTCAGAAAGCCTTCGAGAGGATCAAAGAGGCCCTAACCTCCCATCCAGTGTTGGCATTGCCCGATTTCTCAAAACCCTTTGAGGTTCACACAGATGCCAGTGACAATGCAATTGGGGGCGTCCTGCTACAGGAAGGTCATCCTGTCGCTTATGAAAGTTGAAAGCTAAATCAAGTAGAGCAAAGGTGGCCAGTTCATGAAAAGGAAACGTTTGCTATTGTCCATTGCTTGAGAGCATGGAGACACTACTTGCTGGGAAGTCGTGTCCTCGTGAAGACGGATAACCTGGCCACTAGCTACTTGATGAATCAAACGAAGCTGAGGCCCAAATAGGCTCGATGGTTGGCCATGTTGTCTGAATTTGATCTTTTATTGACTTACCATCCGGGGAAGGAGAACGTGGTGGCAGATGCATTGAGTCGCCGTCCTCAACCTGTCTCTCAGCTCTTTTCCATCATTGGGCCACAAACGTCACACGTTCAATGTGATGAAGTGTTACTGGCAAGAATTCAAGATGGGTTGAAAAGGGACCCTCATATCATTAATTTAATGAAGTTGATAGAAACGGGATGAGCACCGCAGTTCAAAATGAGGGATGGACTGCTTTGGTTTCGAGATAACCGGATATGCATTCCGGATTAGGATGGTCTACGTAAGGAGATCCTCCGAGAATGCCATGACACTCAGTGGGCAGGGCACCTGGGACAGCAAAGGACATTGGCTCTCATTGAGAGAACCTTCTTCTGGCCAAAAATGTATCGAGATGTGATTGCTTATACCCAGAAGTGCCTGGTGTGCCAGCAGGATAAGGGATCTACGGAGCATTTGGGTGGTCTTCTGCTGCCCTTGGAAATCCCTCCTTTTCCATGGGCTACAGTGTCTATGGACTTCATCATGGGATTNCGGGTGGTCTTCTGCTACCCTTGGAAATCCTTCCTTTTCCATGGGCTACAGTGTCTATGGACTTCATCATGGGATTGCCAAATATTCAAGGTTTAAGCAGTATTATTGTTGTGGTGGATAAATTTTCTAAGTTTGCCATATTCATTCCCTGTTCATCACAGTATTCAGCTGAGGACATAGCAGCATATTATTTTGACAGGGTGGTTCGATATTTTGGGTTACCCATGAGCATCATCTCAGATCGTGATCTGCGCTTCACAAGTGCTTTCTGGTGAGTACTATTTGACATGATGGGTACCACCCTCAAAATGTCAACGAGCTTTCATCCGTAGACTGATGGGCAGACGGAATGGATGAATCGGGTACTTGAAGAGTATCTTCGTCACTATGTTCGTAGTGACCAAAAGAATTGGCCATTTCTATTAGGGATTGCCCAGCTAAGCTATAACATCCAGAAGTCCTCAGCTACTAGGTTCTCTCCTGCAGAACTAGTAATGGGAAGGTAGCCCATTACCCCTCATATGGTCTCTCCATCATTGCAGGGACGACATCCCACAGCGGATGAATTCTTGAAGAGGTGGTCTGAAAATGTTGATACAGCAAAGTATCATCTGGAGAGGGCAGCACAACGAATGAAAAAGTATGCTGATCGAAAACGCCAGCCTCGTGAGTTCAAGGTGGGAGATTGGGTCCTCCTGAAGTTGGACCCACGTCAGTTTAAACCGAAACAGGGAACTACCTCCAAGCTGATGAGGCAGTATGATGGTCCCTTCCGGATCATTGATAAAATCAACCCTGTAACATATAAGCTTCAGTTACCGATCAATATGGACCGAGTCCATCCAGTTTTTCATGTCAGCATGCTGAAGCCGTTGCCGGATGGGTTCCCATATCCAGAGAGAAGCCTCTCAATCAGAGAGCGACCTTGTATACAATCTATACAAGGAAAGAGAGCAGAATGCATCCGGAATTTCCGGACCACTGGCCATGGGACAGATCTGAAAGTGGAGTTCCTCGTCCATTGGAAACATCGTCCTGACTCAGACGATAGCTGGGAACCACTGGAGCGCTTGAGGTCCCAGGAAAACTTGATCCTGGACTTCTGTAGGGAGCAAGCAATTGACCTCCCACCTTGGCTGCTCCGATGATGGATGGAGAAACCTCCCGTGAAAAAAAAAATCAGAAGAGCTGCGACATGTGGTGCCTTATAGGATTCGAGAGCGAATTCCTATGGGAGTTGGCCTCAAACATGGGAGGAAGGTGCCTGGAGCCATTCAAAGTGCTCTATAGGCAATGGGGCTTAAGATTCAAAGAGGGTTGAACTTAAGACCCCTAGATCTTGGGATCAAACGAGTCAGGGGACGCCCTGGAACTCATGGATCCCTAGGTCGGTGCATTCTATCATGTTGCAATGATAGACCACTTGATGTCCTCCCATAGCTTGGCATTTTAGGCCAGCTATGGAAGGATGGACAGTCCAAGTCTTGAGGAGTGATGCTCTTGACTTGGGTGTCAGATGCTAGGATGAGTCCGGATCCTAGGAAGACGGTGGAGTTCAATGAAAATGCTTTATGGCCTTAGGCCCTAGCAATTGGACCTTCTAGAACCAAAGATCCCTTCTAATTGATTCAGAATAGCATGGGCGTACTTCCCTGGAATTGACAGAATTCTCCCTTGGTTTTGATGTAGCATCCTCGTGGGTTACCCAGGCCATGCTCCGAGGTCGTCGCTCGTTTTAAGTGGGGGAGAATTGTGAGAGAGGTAGCAGGGTTTCTGGTAGCCTGCTACCTCCCCCACGGTTTGAGGGCTGTGGGGGCACAAGGAGTCCTCCTCTCCATGTGTCTTCGGAACCATACTGGCATGGCAGTTCCATGCGTTAGTAAGAGGAGGCTACGACCTACCTCATTACCCCACTCGGTAGGACCTTGCCTGGGAGGGTTGCATAGTTCAACTCTGCGTTGGGGTGTTTTTACCGGGTGTGTCATGGGACGTGTTATGGGAATGTTGCATGCGCTCCTTGGAGCGCGACACCAACTACCAGCATGCAGTGATGAATCTTGAGGGTTCAGTTGGTAGTCCCTGTGGTGTCCACGTGAGTGGAGCAAGGGAGTGCTATCTAACTTGTTAGCGAATCATGAATATTGTTTATGAAACACCGCTCAAGAGACATGTCAACACTAACACATTGGTTGTTGTCATGTGTTTCAGGATTGTTGATTGCTAAGGCGTATTCCTCTTGAGTTTTGTCTCAATTCAGAATCTGCTTGGGAAACTCTTGGGGTGCCAAACAATGTTCTCTGGGGTAGCGTTGTTACACCAAAAGTCAGCTTGAATAACAAGTAGCAACAATGAAAGCCTTATAGAAGAAGGAGTTAGTAGATCATAAAGATGCTTTACAGAAACTTCAAGTAGCACACTCAAAAATAGAAGTAGTTAAGGCTGGCTACTAGCTGGAAAAACGTTGTTGCAGCAAATCTAGCCAAAAGATTAATAGATTATCATGAAATAAGAGAGATGGCTAGAGATTTTGAAGAAGAAAGACAATAGTTTGTGGCACGATATGTTAAAGCTAATCAGATGTTTCCACAACTACCATGTTTGTGAGACATGTCGACTTCATCAAATATTGGTTCATCAGCATAAATAGTTCATGATCCAAGAATAAAAGTGGAGAAATTGTAGGAACTCCTATACCAGTACCAATTTTGGAAGCCTAACAACAAAGGAAAGAAGCCTATGGAAGAGCTACTGCCACCAAAAACAACATATAGCTACATCTAGGTTCGCTAATTTTTGTTCTTTCTGTAAAGTTGTCATGTCATAGAATGTGCCATTGTTGTAAACTCCACTATAGCATTAGAGATTCATGTATATAAGAGTTAATGTCAGGTAAGTCTACCTTCCAATTTTGTAAGGAACTCTATCCTCATTTTGTTTAACTTGAGGATAAGTCTTTTGTTAGTTGTGCAGGTATGAGAAAGTCAAAAATTTCACCATAATGATATCGTATGTAGGATTTAGTAGATTCAATATTCTATCTCATGATATGTTATCATATAAATGATCTCATAGGGTATGTGCCAACCTATAAAAGCAACAATTAGGTGCACAAAACTTCAATAGATTTGATAACATAGGCACATGGAGAGGTGTGAGATGAAGGAGAAATTTGACACCTTGCATGCAAAACTTTGTCAAATGGTCACAAGTCAACCAACATCACAAGAGAAAATGGACCTATTGGAAAATATGTACATTCTTTGCCATAAAGCATCTATTAGTATCCTTGAGAGAAGACTAAAGGTAGCTAAAGAGGATGTGTAGGTAGAATGGAGAAAAATATATCTATGTGGTCCAAACGTCTACAAGTCAACCATGAAAAGAGCTAGAAGAGAAACTCCATCAAGCAGTAGTCAAATTGGATGTCGCCCAATGCTAGCTTCTGTAAGGTAAAGAAGTCATGAGTAGTTCCAAGCTGATATTGAGAAATGATGAGAAGCATTTCTACAATAGCAAGGAATGATACATAAGAAACACTAACATCCTCAAGCAAGGGTAACAAACAAATAGGAACAACTACATAGATTTCACATGTTTGCACTTTGCTCTTTTAGCTTCTTTTTCTATTAAGAAAGTACATTAGTGGAATTCTTCTCTCATCTACTATTCCCTATCACTTCTTGGTGAGGTGGCATGTACTTTATTATAACATAGTCATGGTTTATCTTTTGTTCATTGTATCCTTTGCATTGCTCATGTATTATGTGTAGTTCTAGTTTTTCGTTTGAGCTTTAAAGCTATGGAACTAGTGTTACTAAGTCATGGTGGTATGATGAGTCATACAATCGCATACTGTAACTTAATTATAAGTCTTAGATTTGCACTGTGTCTCATGTGCCCTCTATTTATGATTTTCACATGCAAGGTTGAGGTTCCTATCTCCTAGGTATGAATCCCTACCTTCGTGTTCCCACTTGTAGGTTTTGAGCTTCTTAGGAAATTTTTGGCTTTATTCAAAGACACTTGAAAGGATTCAACTTTCTCCTAGGCTTTCTAGCTTTCATCTAGGAAAATAATGGTAGAGTATGGTTGTAAGGATGCGTTGTCTTCCCTACACTAGTACACCCTACTTCAACATAGGGACATTGATGCACCACTCTTAATTCCCTAGTCTAAATACTTTGTCTCTTTGGTCATTTCAAAGGTATTCTATGATGTCGAGGATGCATTGACAGACCTTTATTGATTCTTGGATGCTAGCAAACCCTTGTCATTATGTTGTGAAAACTATAAATATCTTGGATGAGCTCCTTACAAAATGAACAAAAGTTCCAAGTATTTTCTTTAGGACTTTGACATTGGCTTTCATGTGAAGAGCTCTTTCTCCCTTGGGTAAATGATTCTTTCTCTTTTGTGTGTGTTTTGGGTCATCACTTTCATAAATGTAACTAAACTCTATCAAAGTGCTACCTTGCTCACATAGCCTAGAATTGTTTGGTTAATGAAGACTCCTATGTGTGCACAATGAATAAAGCTTATGGATTTTTTTTTTGGTTTTGCACTATTTCTACCTTAAATATTAAAATACCAAAACATTATAAACCATTAAAATTGTGAAAATATTTATTTCCTCATTTTCATAAGCTCTAACGATTCAACGCTACCTAAGGAGGTCATAATTGTATGACATGACATTAGGCCATCAAGATTATGACTAAGAGCCAATTTATTGCATTTTGAGTGTAGTGTTACACCTATCCCTTGAGGGGTTGCAACATGTGTATGTATGTATGTGTGTATGAGCATTGCCTATATCCTTGTGTGGGATTGCAATGAATGTGTGTTTATATTCATTTTATTCTTATACTGATAAAGTCCATAACAAGTATAAAACATAAAAATTATAAATATTTTCTTAACCTTACACTATGGCAACACTAGTTTTTACTTGTATCATATGTATTATAATCTCTTTTGAATTTTATTGAATGCAATGATATGCATGAGTGTTCTTGGCAATCCACTCAACATTATCCTTGAAGCTTACAACCAAATCACATTATGATTTGTATGATATATCACTTTGGTCCAAAACCAATGGAACCCCTATCATAAGGTCATAGGAATTTAGGCTTTAAAGGTTAGAAAACAAATCTTTTAGCTAGTCATTTATACTACTATGTTATATGGACATGTAGTTTGGACAAAGATTTAGTGCAAAAAGTTGGAAAGCCATTGAAAGAGTACAAAAGATATTTTTGCTTGACACCCTATTCCAAGATTTTGTTAGAGTGCACTATACTCTTTTTAAAAGAAGAAGTTGTTTGTCAAGTTATTGCTTAAACTCAAAACTATCAAAAATAAAAAAGACCAGAATTTGTAGAGTAGTTTTTGAAGATAAAAAAAAAAAGCAAAGGTGATGTTTTCAAGAAATTCTGTGGTTGAAGATTTAGGATATCTCATTGGAGGAGATACAAAGTAATTCAAAGATGCAAATTCAAAATGGTATATGTATGCTATTTGGTTCAAGAGATCTTTGATGATGAGCTACATATTTTTAATAATTGTCCTCCAACTATACATTTGAAACAAAAATATAATATTATTATCAAACTAAACATTTCAAACAAAAATATAATATTCCCACCAAAAGTTTATATAATCTTTTCTGGTTAGATCCTATGTTAGTTAGGCACTTTGGTAAGTGAATATTTAATTTTAAGGATATAAATATAATGTTTGTCCAATAGATCCTTTGAATTTTAAAGAAATTTTCCACTATTAAAACAACTTATGGAAACATTTTTTAAAGTTTAAAAACATCAAAGTATTTTTGTAATTCCAATCCGTGTCTACCATAATCTAGTCAAAGGTTGAACTCTACATGGCCAAAAAGGGAGAATTCATCAAATTATCATAAGTACTAACATATGATGCAACAACTTCTTTTCTTTACAGCTGTAGTTTAGATTAGAACAACGATTGATGGTATTCTTCCAAACAATGAGTTATAAATGAAACTGAAATAAGTAACATAGTGTTTGTGCAACGGTCGAAATCAGATTCAACTGAGTTAGAATAAAAGTTAGAAAGTATTCAAACTTTTGTGAAAATACTATCTCAAACTTCTTATGCACAATCATGCATGGGATTCTTAGTCTCATTCTAAATTCAAAGAAATGGCATTGGATTTCTACTTTTGTATATCTTAACTTCAAAGAAACTTGGTCGCACTCTTAGGGTAGTCAAAAAAATAAAAATAAAAAGCAAGAAGAAAAGTGAAAATAGAGGATCAGAATTGCTTCGCTCTACTTCGGGCGCACGGATTCTAAAATTGTATTCTTGCTGACACCGGTGAACGTTCAATATTCCTGCTTTCATTTAGGCATTAGCTTTGTTCTTTGTGTACTTTATCCATAATGTAGCGGACTGGGCAACTTACATGCTCTCTCAATGTTGCCATTGTTGTTTAGAAAGACAAAGAAAAAGCCCTTCAGTGTTTAAATAGGGAACATATCGGGTCCGGAGCTGGGGCCTCTTAAAGAACCATGATAAAATCCGGGAGCGGAGACCAGTCGTACTAAAAGTTAAGAAATCACTTTAAAAATCATTAATTCTTCATCTTGTTTAAATAAAAGCTGCACCGACTGAATCGGGATCGAAAAACAATAAACGGAATAAAGCAACACAACAAATGACTGAAAGCAAAACGCAGCAACATCTGTAACTTGCAAACGAGGCATTCATTAGATTCTTTGCCAATGTAATTATGCTATTTATTATGCAACGGGGGTTCATGGAAGCATGCAGAACCCCATCCATTTAATTTCAGTCCTTCCTTCCTTCCTTGTGTCATCGTCCACACTATCTTGTTTTAACAACGACAATGATTTCCATTGTGCAGCATTTGTTTTTGCCAATTGACCGTGCATTGCCGACATGGCTGGCGTCCAGCAGGATCCAATGGCTATGCTGGGCGTATGCCCTTTGGCAGCTTCTTCGCACAAATCTAGGTGTGCTCTGGATTTCCAGCGTTATTCCTCATACTTTAATAGGTCTGATAATAGGTCTGATAGTAATGAAGAAATCACATCTGGTTGGGCTGGCGCCTATTCCCAACCCATTGGGTACAATGGAACTAGAATGTCCGTATGATGAAGGGAACGAAGACGAAGAGGAGGAATTCTGGAATGTGACTCATCCCCCGTAGACGTTTGAGGTGGTTTTGCAGCAACAGCGGCAGACATGGCCGTCTTCATGGAGGGCAGTCAAATACAAAGGCTACTACTATTTTACCTCTCAATGGTCTCTGCAACGCATGGCCGCCTGGATGGATTAATGTGACTACCAAGAGAATAGCGTCATCTTGGGAGAATGGCGTGAGATGTCACTTGTGGGCGAGCATATATCGCGTGACGAGGCGTATTGCAAAATCTTATGAGTGCGATCAAGGTCAAATGGTGGTTCATACAAAGATGGATCAAGTAGGTGGAGCTAAGTCGTGTGTGGTGGGGAGTGTTGGGCATAATTCCTGCGTTGATGCAGCTGTGCAGTCTGAACCGCCTCCCCACTACACTCACGTTTGTCATCATCATCCTTGACTTAAATCGCGCGGCTCTTCATGCCGTTTACGAGTACCTCTTTCTGCACTTCCGAATCTTTGTCAAATCGCGAGTGTTCAAGGACAAGTGGATTTTGTATTTTGTATTCAGGTGCCTCTTCAGCAAGCACTGGTTACCCACTTGCCATGACGTTGACCAAGTAGAATCTCCGGTCGCAGCCGTTGAAAGTATGAAACTGTACAATTTCTGTAGACTGAAAAATCTCGAGGATGTGCGCTTTAACCGTGGCGGCCAGTATTCATACGACAAGTACAGTGACTCTTCTCAATATGTCATCTTCGTCGACGGAGAAAAAGCATCTGCATCATCCAAGCAAATGACAAAACCTTTGACATATGCATATGCAACTCTGACAACGGCCATCTTAGTAGAATAATGTAACCTTACTTGTACACAGATAATGCCCAACACATATTCAAAGAACATTTTAATAAATATTTAGGTACATATAGATGCCCATGGGTGATGCACTTTGTCGCCGTTCATTACTGGATACATCGACCCTAGGTCAATCATTTTCGTTTATGGTTTTACCTACTCTCGCTTTTGGTTTTTCATTTCCTTACATTACTTTATTGTATAATGCATGTCCCACCCGTGATATATTCTGAAAGTGGAGTTCTTTGGAGGGAGTGCATCCAAACATCTCTTTCTTCCGCCTAAGAGCTTTGATCACTCAAGATGTCTATCTTAGTAGAGAAAATTTGTATATCTCTAAATAGGAATAAATCATTTAGTCATATCACATGAATTAGCACATGTTGTTGCTTGCACTTGTCATTACAATGTTCCTAAGGTTACAAAATTCATTGTCAAGTAAGTTCTGATCAACATAAAGACTTGGCCATTGGGCTATTAGAATTTGATTTTATATTTTCTTGAACAACTCTATCTATCATGTTAGAGTTTCTTAATTCTTCAAGATCTTTTACAAGGAAATCTACTTTTTAAAAATAATAGTTGTTGATACATAAAATTTGGATGCATCAATACTTGGGGAGAAGCTTGTTTTAGGAGATTATTGCCTAAGGCACCTCCCATAGGGGTATGAAAATCTCGAAATAGCCTCAACTAGAGAGGGCTACATGGCCTTTGGAATGAGTGTCTTAAATTCAAGAATACAAAACCTAACCAAAATAAATTTTTCCTATTTCCCAACTACTACTACCATTCACTACAGGTTTGTTGCAAACACTACCACAACCAACATTGCATGTAGCTACCAAATGAGGGAGAGAGAGAGAGAAGAGGCTAGATAAAAGGGCTTGCTGACACATCTTTGATGCATAGATAGAATGTGCTGCATCACCAGCATGAGAGAGGGTAATTTGTCCTTGTTTGGAGAGCCCTGTTGCAGATGCACCACTCACCAAAAATAGAACAGAACTATAGAACCCATGCCTATAACTATTTCTATCAACTACTGCAACACCACAACAAAGAGATAGAGAGAGAGAATGAGCCATTAGATCTCACTATCATGTGTCGGTAGATGCATTGCTATCTTTAGTGCTACGTTTGCTACTATCATGGGTTTGCCATAAAATAGGAAAACAAAACCACCACCTCTTGGTTTCTTGCTAAGGTTGTTAACCATCATCCATGTAGCTCTATTACTATTAACTGTCACCTATCCATTGGTAAGAATAAAGAAATAGGACTGCAAAACCCGCCTATTGTGCCCAGCGTCCATGTGTGTTAGCTGTACCGCTATTGCCCCAAGAAAAATAAGATAAGAAAGAGAAAGAAAAGTACTCTTTGCTAGTTTCTTAGCCCTTGGAGACCCCCCTACACATCTGCATGCACCTCAATGGAGAGAGATGCAACTGTTCAGGAAGAGAGCCTAATTTGATAAAGAGACCCTTGCTCCCCACCCTAGGAGACCGATGGATCTTTTTTTTGTAGTCCTCTACTTTATAGTCACCTGTAAGTGATGTTTCACATCCCCTCATGTTAGTCCATCTTCCTGTACGTTGGTCCACCTCCTCACACATCGATTCACCTTCCCACACATCGATCCACCTTTCTACACATTAACATTGCTTAGTGAAATAGTATATGATTTTACAAAATAGTTTTGTTGATCATGGCCCCATGTGCTAGCATGGGAGAGGTTGGCCACAATACTTAGCCTCCAAATAACAAATTGCATGCAAGTGCAAGGAGCAACAAAAACAACAAAATCTTAAAAAGAAAATAATTAAATAAGAAAAATTTTAGAAAAATAAATTTAAAATTGAGTAATAAAACCACCTCATCCAAGTTAGGACTCAGGTAAGGAGTACCAAAATTAGAAATTCAAAATGGAACTGGGAAACAAGGGTTATAAAAAAAAAAGGTTTCAGTAACAACAATTTTCAGACACTATCATGTGCTGGTAGACACATTGGTATCTTTAGTCCTACATCTACTATTGTCATGCGTCTACCACAAAATGGGAAAAGAAAACTACCACCTCTTGGTTTTCTACTGAGATTGTTGACCGTCATCCATGCAACTCTACTATTGTTGACTGTCACTGGTCCATTACCAAAAATAAAGAAACAAAATTGTCGAACACACCTGCTACATCCACCATCCATGCACATCGACTATGTTGTTATTCCCCTAAGAAAAATAGGAGAATAAAGAGAGAGAAAATCATCATCTGCTAGTTTCTCAGCCCCTAGAGACCTCCCTACCCATCTGCATACATATTAATGGAGAGAGGCATGGTTGTTTGACAAGAGAGCTCAATTTGTTAATAAGGCCCTTGCTCCCCCCTAGGAGATTGATGAATCCATTTTCTATAGTCCTCTAGTTTATAGCTGCCTACTAGTGATGTTTCACCTTCCTACATATCAATCGACTTTCCCACACATTAACACTGCTTGGTAAAATAATATATGATTTTACAGGATAATTTTGTTGATCATGACCCCATGCTATAGCATGGGTGCGGTTGGCCACAACAATAGTAATAGCAATATTATAGAATTATAAAATCATAGCTCTTTTCATAATGATAATTGCTAAGTGGAATGAAACTTGTGACTTATGTTAGCAAGCTAGGAACCTTAGCACTATAATTATACCTCATTGGCCATTAGAACCTATAAATTCAACTTTTCTAACATGCATTAATGCAATGCAAGTTGGTGTATACATCATATTTCAACCACTTAGAATAATTGCATTTTGGATTACAATATGTGTTTGCTATGGTGATTTCATCATGGAGAATTGCATTTGCCATTTATAGTTTTTCCTTAGCCTTTTAAATCCAACCCTCAGAATATATTTAATGATTTAAAATGAAGTTGGAGCAAAAATAATGAAATGTACGATGGAAATTTTAAGTCCATAACCATAGGAACGTAAACATATTATGCTTCAGGACTTTTGAATTGCTCCTTTGACATTGTTTACAGTTAAAACTTCTACCTCTGACTAGTCTTAGTTATTTAGTGTTTCAACCACATGTCATTCAATTTCAAGCTTCTACATTATTGACAAGGAAAAAATAGAAGAATATAGATAAGATAGAAAATATGCAAAAACCTTTGATAATGGAACTATTACTACATCAACTTTAGCTTTATCCATTGAAACTATTTAAGGCTTCTCTCAAGTGAAGGAATTTAACATATAACTAGAGGAATATGTAGTAAAGTTAAAACAGAAGATAACTTAGGTGACATAAATTAAATGAACTTTAAAACTTACTATAATATTTTTTGAGTCCTCCACATTCCCTTGACATGCGAGAAGAATTCCATATATATGAAATAAAAGTAGTGAAGAAGTGAACCACTAAAAATAGTGCAGCAAATATTAAAATGAAAATTCCATAGCTTTTGGTAGAGCATGAAAATCTTCTAAAAAGTGCTATATTTTATTGAATAAATATCATGCTTACTTCCTATAATAGAAACTTCATCCTTAGGATCCTACACCATAATAAATTGGATAAGTCCTTTTGCATCTTGATTGCGATATTAATGCATCCCATTTGATCCACATGGGTTAGAACACTATTGCCATGGACCCATACATGGGCCTTACTACTATAGATCCATATGCATGTCAAATTCTTTTTTCTTTTTTTCTTTTTGAATAAGAATGAGAATGAGAAGGAGGAAAATGCTCTAGTACTTTACTACAAATAATGTTCATGCTATACGGTAGAGTTGCGCAAACAAAAAAGCACATCAAAATGCAAAGAGAGATCTATTCTTGCTTACATTGTTGGTTTCCAATAGCAAGTTCCATCATTGCTATCCTCACTATTATATTTCTATTTATTGTATGGTTAGGATCTTCTTTTGGTAATGGTTTCTCCATTGGCTTTTGGATACTCAAAATGATCATAGGCAAACATTGTTCAATTTTTTCATTATGGTGTCTACTCTAGTGCCTTTTCATTGGGTATATACTTACCTATGCATTTGAGGTACAAAGTTTGCATTTCCATTATTATGCTTCATGGATAAAAAGTGCCTCAGGTTAAATTAAATATCAGTATTTTAGCTTCTAAAGTAGATTTTGGCATGAAAATGGTAGTATTTTTGTTTAATCATAAGTAGGGGTGTAACAAAATATTGATTGTATCCTATCCTCTTCATTGTATTCCATATAGATGATTTTGCCTCTTGAATTCGTGGTTTCATCCTTAAGGATAACTTTTGCTAACTACATTAATGATGAATAGAATAATAAATTATGTATCAACAATTTGGATTTGGTGGAAGAGTAATGGATATAGACAGTTCTCAATATTAAGCATTATCAAGAAAAGTAGAGATGTTAATAACACTATCAAAATTGATGGAACATCAAAAAAGAAGACTTAGTCATTTAAGTTAGTCAAAAAGAAAACAGTTCTTCAAAATACTAGAAAAAGGTTCTTCAAGATACTAAAAAAAGATTTCTCAAGATACTATAGAAGGATTTTCGAGATACCAAAAGAAGGTTCTTGAAGATATCAATAAATGGTTCTTTGAGATACATGAAAAATGGTTCTTATAGATATAAGAAAAAATTTCTTTATTATATACTAGAAAAATGATTCTCTAATATACTAGAAAATAGTTCTTTGAGATACTAGTAAAACATTCTTGAAGATACAAGGAAACAGTTCATCGAGATACTAAAAAAATGGTTCTCTAAAATACCAAAACAAATTTTTTTTTCAGATACCAGAAAAACGTTCTTCGAGATATTAGAAAGGGCTCTTTAAAATACAAAAAAAAAATTTCTATAAGATACCAGAAAATGATTTTTTGAGATAGTAGAAAATGATTCTTTAAGATACTAAAAAATAGTTCTTCAAGCTACCAAAAGAATGGTTCTTTGAGATATCTAGAAAACATTCATTGAGATACTAGAAGATGATTCTTCATGATACTAAAAAATGATTCTTGAAGATACTAGCAAAAGGATTCTTTGACATACAAGAAAAACTAATAGAAAATAGTTTTGTAAATAACAAACAATGGATCTTTGGGATACTAGAAAAATGGTTCTTTGAAATACTAAAAAAAAAGTCTTCAAATACTAGAAAATGGTTCATCGAGATATCCAAAAATGGTTCTTTGAGATACTAGAAAAAGGATTTTTCGACATACTAAAAAAACTATTAGAAAACTATTCTTCGAGATATCAGACAAATCGTTCTTAGTGTTACTAAAAAATGTATCCTAGAGATAATAAAATTTTTTTTAAGATACTAAAAAATGGTCCTTCAAGGTATTAGAAAAAGAATTTCTTCTTGATACTAGAAAATGATTCTTCAATACGCTAAAAAACTATTCTTTGAGATATTAAAAACCTTTTTATTTGAAATACCAGAACTATCTTTTACTAATGATTGAAAAATTTTCTTTGAGATACTAAAAAATAATCTTTCAAGATAGTAGAAAAAGGTTCTTTGAAGTTGTAAAAGGTTTTTCATAAAATTAGAGAAGCATTCTTTGAGATAGAAGAAAAATGTTCTTCGAGACACTCAGAAAAGATTTTTCAAGATACTAGTAAGTAATTTTCCCAAAAAATGGTTCTTTAAGATATCAAAAAAAGCTTCTTTGAGATACCAACAAAATGTTCTTATTAATACTAGAAAAAGCTTCTTCGAAATATCAATAAAACATTTTTCAAGATACTAGAAAAAGGCTCTTTGAGATATCAAAAAAATCAACTTGGACTAACAACTACATTTGAAAAATCATCTTCTTAAATAACCTTCACTTCAAGATGGACTTTAGTTAAAATTTTCTTCAAAATACAAGAAAAACCTTGAGATACTGAAAAAAGGATTCTTCGGGATAACAAAAATAGGATTTTCAAGAGAATAAAAAAATATTCTTTGAGATACATTAAAAAAGTTCTTTAGGATATCAAAAAATGATTCTTTGGAATACCAAAAAAAGATTATTCAAGATACCAAGAAACAATTCTTTAAGATACTAAAAGAAAGTTTTTCAAGATACCAGAAAATGGTTTTCCAAGCTACCAAAAAAAAGTTCTTCTAGATAATAGATAAAAATTCTTTAAGATATTAGAAAATTTTCTTTAAGATACTGGAAAAGGATTCTTGGAGATATAAAAAAATGGTTCTTCAAGATGCTAGAAAAATGATTTTTTGAGATAATAAAAAATGATTTTTTAAAATACTAGAAATAGGTTCTTTAGGATACTACAAAAATATTTTTTGAGATAGCAACAAAAAGATTCTTAAACATACTATAAAAATCATTTTTCGAGATATTACTAAAAGGTTCATCAACATACCTAAGAAATGGTTCTTCGAGATACCAAAAAATAGTTCTCTAGTATACTAGAGAATGGTTGTTGGAGATAAAATAAAATTTCTTCATGATACTAGCAAAAGGTTCTTTGAGATCCATATTGAATAATTCTTCAAGATACTTGAAATAGGTTCTTTAAGATTCTAGAAAAAGATTTTTTGAGATACTAAAGAAAGATTTTTGAGATACTAGAAAATAGTTCTTTTTTCTTAGTTCACATTCAACTGTGATGGTCATAAATGTTTTGATTAAGAATCTCTTTCAAGATATTAGAAAAATGTTCTTTTAGATTATAATAAAAGATCTTTGAAATACTAGAAAAAGGTTCTTTGAGATATTAAAAAATGATTATTCAGGATATTAGAAAATAATTTTTTAAGATACCAGAAAATGGCTCTTAAAGATTACAAAAAATGATTTTTCGAGATACTAGAAAAAGATTTTTGGAGATATCAAAAAATGGTTATTTTTTGAGATACTATGAAAATTATTTTTTAAGATAATAAAAGATGTGCTTTTCAAGATACCAAAAAAAGGTTTTTAAAAATATTACAAAAAGGTTCTTTAAGATACTAAAAAGATTTCTTTAAAATACCAAAAAAATCATTGTTTGAGATACTACTATAAATTTCATTAACATACTTAAAAAATGGTTCTTTAAGATACTAAAAAATGATTCTTCAAAATATAGGAGAATGGTTCTCTGAGATACTAGAAAAAGGTCCTTTCAGATACTAAAGAAAAATTATTTAAAATACTCAAAAATGGTTCTTTAAGATACCAGAAATTTATTTTTTGTGTTACTAGAAAAATGGTTCTTGAAGATACCAGAAAAAGATCTTTAAAGATACTAGAAAAAAGTTCTTTAAGATTTCGAAGAAACCTTTTTTCAAGATTTTATAAAAAGGTCCTTTGTGATAATAGAAAAAGGTTCCTCAAGATACCAAGAAATGGTTATTTAACATACCAAAAAATGGTTCATCGAGCTACTAGAAAATTATTTTTTAAGATATAAAAAAAACATTGTTTGAGGTATCACTAAAAGGTTCTCTGAGATATCAAAAAATAATTCTTTAAAATACTTAAAAAGATTTTCCAAGATACTAGAAAGAAAGTTTACTAAGATTTCATAAAATCAATTTTTTGGGGTATTAGAAAATGATTCTTCAAGATACCAAAAAATGGTTCTTCAAGATACTAGATCAAGGTTCTTTTAGATACTAGAAAATGATTTTTTAAGTTGTAATTTTCTCAAGATGTTCTTAGATGTAATAATTGAATAGGTTCTCTTCAAAGGTAAGTATCCTGAGATACCAACAAATGATTCTTTGAAATACTAGAAAAAGTTTCCTATATGAGATACTAGAAAATAATTATTTAAAATACAAGAAAACCATTGTTTGAGATACTTAAAAAATGGTTCTTCTATATATATGAAAATGGTTGTATGAGATACTAGAAAAACGTTATTCAAAATACCAGAAAATGGTTCTTTGAGATACTAAAAAAAGATTCATTGAGTTATCAAAAAATCATTTTCTTTGAGATACCACAAAAAGTTTTTTTGAGATACTAGAAAAAGTTTTTTATAGATACTAGAAAAGGATTTTTAGATGTATAAAATGGTTATTTGAGATACCAAAATATGGTTACAAGATATTAGAAAAATGTTCCAAGGTTGTTCTTGTTTTGAAATGTAATAAATAAAAAGGCTTTCTTAAGTACTAGATGTTTTTGAAAATATTTCTCCAACATACCAACAAATGATTCTTTGAGATATTTGAAAAATGTTTGTTGAGAAACGAGAAAAGGTTCTTTGAGATACCACAAAACCTTTTTCTTCAAGATACTAGAATAATTTTTTGGTTATAACTAAAAATGATTCTTTAACAAACTTAAAAATTGTTCCTTAAGATATCAAAGAAAAGTTCTTCAAGATAAGTGTAAAGGGTTCTTTGAGATACTAGAAAATGGTTTATTGAGATACAAAAAATATGTTTATTAAAGATACATAAAAAATAGTTCTTCTGATGTAGCATAAAACCATTTTTCAAGATACTAGAAAAAAGGTGCTTTAATATAATAGAAAATAGTATCTTCATGATACTAAAAATGTTTCATCAATTATTAAAAAATAATTATTCAAAATACCAAAAAAAAATTTTTAAGATACTAGAAAAATGGTTCTCTATCATTCTATGAAATAGTTCTTCAAAATACTATAAAAGTATCTATTGAGAGAGCACAAAAATGGTTCTTTTAGATAACAAAAGATAATTTTTTGAAATACAAATTTTTTTTTAGATACTAAAAAGTCTTTTTATGAGATATGATAAAAAGGTTCTTCAACATACTAGAAAATGATTCTTTAGCATATCATGAAATAGGTCTTCAAGATACTAAAAAATAGTTCTTTGAAATACCAGACAAATATTATTTAAAATACCAAAAAAATATTCTTTCAAATATACTAGAAAGAGGTTTTTTCAAATACTAGAAAATGGTAGATATAAGATACTAAAGAAAGTTTTTTTGAAATATTAGAAAAAATATTCATTAAACATACCTAAAAGATAGTTCTTTGAAGATACTATAAAACTATTTTTTAATATTCTTAGAAAAAGGTGTTTCAACATATTAAAAAGTAATATCTTCAAAAAGTTAAAAATATTTCTTCAAGATACTAGAACATGGTTCTTAAAGATACTAGAAAATTATTCTTTAAAATACTTAAAAAAAGATCTTTGAGTTACTATAAAAAAGTTATTTAAAATATATAAAAATGATTTTTACAATATACTTATAAAATAGTTCTTTTGAGATATGAGAAAATAGTATCTTTGAGATACTAAGAAATGGCTTTTTGAGATACTAGAAAGAGGTTCTTGAAGATACTAGCAATATAGTTCTTCGAGTTATCAAAAAATGATTTTTCGAGATACAAAAAAAAGGTTCTTCAAGGATACCTAAAAAATAGTTTTTTCAAGATATGAGAAAATGAGTTTTAAAGATATCAAGTAACAGTTCCTCAAGATACCAGAAAATAGCATTTTTAAGATAACAAAAAAGTATTCTTCAAGATACTAAAAAATGGTTTTACAATATGCTAAAAAATGATTATTCAAGATATTAGAAAAAAATTTTAAGATACCAAAATATATTTTTTTTAACATATTAAAAAAAAGTTATTCAAGATACTAGAAAAAGATTCATCCAGATATAAGAGAAATGGTTCTTTGAGACACTAGAAAAAGGTTACTCAAAGTACTTTTCTTAGATATTAGAAAGAGGTTGTTTAAGATAGTAGAAAAATGTTTTTTAACATAACAAAAAATGTTTATTCTAATTAATTAAAAATGATTTTTCAAGATATTAGAAAAAGATTATTTGAAATACTAAAAAATGATTCTTTAAGATACTAGAAAAAGCTTATTTGAGATATGAAAAGGTTGTTCTTTGAGATACTAGAAAAAACTTATTCGAGATACTAAAAATACAATTCTTCAAGATACTAGAAATATAAATTTTTAAGATACTATAAAAAGGTTGTTTGAAGATACTTAGAAAATGGTTTTTTCAATATATCAAAAAATAGTTTTTTAAGATTTCCAAAATAATTCTTTAAGATACCAAAAAATGGTATCTTTAAGATATCAAAAAATGATTTTTCAATGTATTAAAAAATGGTTTAGAAAGATATTAGAAAATGGTTGTCTGAGACTACTAGAAAATGATTCTTCGAAATACCAAAAAATGATTTTTCAAGATACTAACAAATATTTCTTCAAGATCATAGAAAAATGGTCCCTCGAGATATCAAAGAAATAATTCCTTAAGATATTAGAAATTTTTTTTAAAATACCATAAAGAGGTTCTTCAAAATACTACAAAAAATTATTTGAGATAACAGAAATAAAGTTTATTGAGATGCTAAAAGAATTTTTTTTTGAAATAATAGAAAATGATCATTAAGATACTAGAAAAAGGCTCTTTAAGATATAGGAAAAATATTTTTTGCAATACCAAAAAATGATCCTTTGATATACTAAAAAAATATTCTTTAAGATACTAGCAAATGAGGTTCTTTCAGATATTAAAATGTCATTCTTCATGTCACTAGAAAAATGGTTCTTCGAAATACTTGAAAAAGTTTTTTAAAGATACCAAAAAATGGCTTTTGGAGATACCAAAAAAAGGTACTTCAAGATTTTATAAAATGGTTTTTTGATATAATAAAAAAAGGTTCTTTACGATACTAGCAAATAATTCTTCCAGATACTAAAAAAATGATTCTTTGACATACCAAAAAATAGTTCATCGGGATACCAAAAAATTATTCTTTGAAATACAAAAAACACTGTTTGAGGTACCAATAAAAGTTTGTTTCAGATACTAGAAAATACTTCTTTAAAATACCTAAAAAAAATTTTCAAGATACTAGAAAGAAGGTGTATTAAAATGTGAAAAATTTAATTCTTTGAGGTACTAGAGAATGATTTTTTGAGACACTAGAAATTGGTTCTTCAAGATACCATTTCAAAGTTGTTCAAGTTACTAAAAAATGATTCTTTAAAATATAGTTTTCTTGAAATGCTTTTAGATATAATAATTGAATAGGATTTTTTCAAAAGTAACTATTTTGAAATATGAAAAAAATAGTTTTTTGAGATACTAGAAAATGTTTTTTTGATAAGATACTAAAAAATGATTGTTTCTTTGAAATATTAGAAAATGGTTTTCTGAAATGTAAGAAAATAGTTCTACAAGATACCACACAATAGGTTCTTCAAAATATTAAAACTAGTTCTTCAAAATACTAAAAATGGTTATTCGAGATACCAAAAAAGGATTGTTTTAGATACAAAAAATTATTATTTTTAAATACCATAAAAAGTTTCTTTCAAATACTAGAAAATGTTTTTATGTGATATTAGAAGAAGGTTCTTAAAGGTACCATCAAATGGTTCTTTGAGATACCAAAATATGTTTTCAAAATACCAAGAAAATGTTCTAAGGCTATTCTTGTTCCTAAATGTAATAAATAAAAAGGCTTTCTTGACTACTAGATGTCTATAAAAAATGTTTGTTAAGAAAATACAAAAGGTTCTTTGAGATGTTACAAAACCTTTTTCTTTAGGATACTAGAACCATTTTCTAGTAATAACTAAAAATAGTTGTATGAGATACTTGAAAACTATTTCTTGAGATACCAAAACATGTTTTTCGAGATACCAACAAAAGGTTCCTTAAGATACTAGAAAATGAATAATTGAAAATATATAAAAAATAGTTCTTTTGACATTTTATAAAACCATTTTTCAAGATACTAAATAAAGGTGTTTTGAAATACTAAAAAATAGTATCTTCGAGATACTGAAAATGTTTCATCGGATTACCAAAATATAATTTTTTAAAATACTATAAAAAATTTATTTAGTATACCAATAAAATGGTTTTTAAACATTTCATAAAAAGGTTTTTCAAGATACTAGAAAAGGGTTCATCGAGATAATAGAAAAATAATTTTTTGAAATACTAGAAAAAGGTTGTTCGAGATACTACAAAAAAATTTTCTAGGATACCATAAAAGGGTTATTCAACATACTAGAAAATGTTTTTCTGACGTACCATAAAATAATTTTTCGAAATACTAAAAAATGATTTTAGGATATATGAAAAAAATATTTTTTGAGATACCAAAAAAATGTTCTTTAGAATACTAGAAAACAAATTTCAAGAGAGCAACAAAAGGTTATTTGAGATATCATAAAAAGTTTTATTCAAAATACCACCAAGTGATTCTTTGCGATACTAAAAATGGGTTCGTTGAGATAGGAAAATGTAGTTCTTCAAGATACTAGAAATTTTTTTTTAAGATATAACAAAAACCTTCTTCAAGATACTAAAAAAGTTTCTTTAAGATACAAGAAAAAGTTTCTTAGAGCTCTTAATAAAGGATTCTTTGAGATACAATAAAAAGGTTCTTTAAGATGTCAAAAAATATTTCTTCATGACACTAAAAAATGATTCTTTTAGATATTAGAAAATGATTATTTATATATCAAAAAATTGGTTCTTCCAGATAAAAGAAAAATGTTCTTCTAAATACTAAAAAATGATTCTTTGAAGATACCTCCAAGAAAATTTCTTCAAGATACTAGAAAATGAATTTTTGAAATACTAAAATAAGGTTCTTCAAAATAGTAGAAAAAAGTTATTTAAAATACCAGAAAGAGGTTCTTTTGAAATACTAGAAAAAGGTTCTTTGAAGATACCTAAAAAATGATTTTTTTGAGATACTATAAAATGATTTTTCAATATATCAAAAAGAGGATCTTTGAAATATTAGAAAATAGTATACCTAAGATATTAAAAAAAGGTATTTTGAAACACTAGAAAAAAGAATCATTGAAGATATCTAAAAAATAGTTCTTTTAACAAAATATAAAACTATTTTTCAAGATTATTAAAAAAAGATGCTTTAACATTTTAGAAAGTGATATCTTCAAGAAACTAAAAATATTTCTTTGAGATACCAAAAATAGGTTCTTCAAAAGTACTTAAAAAATGGTTTTTTGAAGATAGTACAAAATGCCTTTTCAAGATATGAAAAAATGTTTATTGAGATACTAGAAAACTATGTTTCGAGATACTAGAAAATGGATCTTTAAGTTACTAAGAAAAAGGTTCTTCGAAGATACTTAGGAAATGGTTCTTTATGGATACTATGAAATGGTTTTTTACAAAAAAATGTTCATTAAGATACTACAAAATGATTCTTTGAGATACTAGAAAACTATTTTTTTAAATACCAACAAAAAGATATTCGAGTTACTATGAAAAGGTTTTTTAGAATACATAAAAGTGGTTCTTTGAAGGTACTTAGAAAATAACTCTTTAAAGATATGAGAAAATAGTATTTTTGAGATACCAAACAATGGTTCATCGAGATACTAAAAAGAGGTTCTTTGAAATACCATAAATACAATTTTATGAGATATTAAAAAAAGGTTCTTCAAGATATAAGAAAAAAGTTGTTCAAAGATACCTAAAAAAATGTTCTTTTAAGATATTAGAAAATAGTTTCTCGAGATACTAAGTAACGATTCTTTGAGATGCCAGAAAAAACTATCTTAGAAATAACAAAAAACTATTCTTCAAGATGCTAGAAAATGGTTCTATAAGATACTAGAAAATAATTTTTTAAGAATACTAGAAAATGATTTTTTAAGATACTAGATAAATCTTCCTTAAGATACCAAAAAATTAGTTTTTTAACATACTAGAAAAAAGTCATTCAAGATAGTAGAAAAGGTTTGTTGAAATACTAGAAAATGGTTCTTTGAGATGCTAGAAAAATGTTTCTCGAGATATAAGAAAAATTATTTTCTGAAATATCAAAAAGAGGTTCTTTGAAAAACCAAAAAAATGATTCTTCAAGATATCAAAAAAAGATTATTCAAGATATCAGAAAAAAGTTTTTCAAAATACTAAAAATACAATTGTTTAAGATAATAGAAATATGATTTTTCAAGATACTAAAACAAAGTTGTTTGAAGATACTTAGAAAATGGTCATTTCATGATATTAGAAAATAGTTTTTTAAGATTCGACAAATGGTTCTTTGAAATACTACAAAAGGGTGTCTTTAAAATATTAAAAAACTATCTTTCAAGTGACTAGAAAATGGTTTATAAAGATACCAAAAAATGATTTTCTGAAACTATTAGAAAATGATTCTTTGAGATACCAAAAAAGGGTTCTTCGAGATACCAGAAAAAGGTTTTTTCAAATACTAGAAAATGATTATCCAAGATACCAATAAATAATTCTTCCAGATGATAGAAAAATGATTCTTTGAAATAATAAAAAAATGATTATTTAATATATCAGAAAAGGGTCATTTAAAATATCATAAAGAGATTATTCAAGATTGTAGAAAAAAGTTAAGATTAATCAAGATACTAAAAGAAAAATTCTTCAATATATGAAAAAAATAATCTTTAAGATACCAAAAAAGTATTTTTTTTAGATAAAAAAAAAGGTTATTCAAGATATTAGAAAATGGTCCTTTGAGATACCTAAAAATGGTTGTTCAAAATAGTAAAAATGGTTATTAAAGATGCTAGAGAAAATTTTTTTCAGATTCTAGAAAATGATTTTTTAACATACCAGAAAAAAGGTTTTCAAGATATCAAAAAAAGATTTTTTTGAGATATTAGAAAAATGATTTTTTGAGATATAAGAAAAAACTTCTTTAGGATACTAGTAAATGGTCTTTTCAAGATAAGTATAAAATGGTTCCTCTTAGCTATTAGAAAATGATTTTTTGCAATATTAGAAAAAGAGTTTTTGAGATATGAAAAAGATGTTTATTAAGATACTAGAAAATGGTTCTTAGAGATATCAAAAAATAATTTTTCAAGATAATGAAGAAAAGGTTCTTTAGGTTACTTGAAAATGGTTCTGTAAAATACCAAAAAATGATTATTTAAATGCACTTATAAAGTGGTTCTTTCAAGATATGAGAAACTAGTATCTTTGAGATACTAGAAAACTATTCTTTAATATACTAGAAATATAGTTCTTCAAAATAATAGAAAAAGGTCCTTCAAGATACAATACAAAGGTTGTTCAAAAATACTTAGGAAACAGTTCTTTTGAGATGTCACAAACTAGTTTTTTGATATACTAGGTAATGATTTTTCGAGATACTTAAAAATGGTATCTTCAAGATAATAGAAAATAGTGCTTCAAGATACTATAAAATGATACTCTGAGATATCTTAAAATAATTTTTTGAGACTACTAAAAAATGAGTTTTCAAGATACCACAAAATGGTTTTAATAGATACCAGAAAAATGGTTCCCTGGCATACTAGAAAAAGGTTATTTGAGATATTAGAAAAAAGTTTCATAAGATACTAGAAAAATGATTTTTTGAGATACAAGAAAAAAGTTCTTTGAGATACAAGAAAACTAGTTTTGTGAAATACTAGAAAGAAGATCTTTGAGATATCGAAAAAAAGTTCTTTAACATGATAGAAAATTATTCAAGATATTAGAAAATGGTTTTTCAAAATATTAGAAAATGGTTTTTTAAGATGCTGGAAAAAAATTGTTTGAAATAATAATAATATCTTTAAAACATGAGAAAAAAATTCTTTAAGATATTAAAAAATAATTCTTCCAAGATATTAGAAAATGTTTCTTAGAGATATTAGAAAAGGTTCTTTAAGATACTAAAAAGAAGTTGTTCAAAGATACCTAGAAAATGATTGTTTCAAGATGTTAGAAAATGATTTTTTGAGATACTAGAAAACAATTCTTCAAGATACCAGAAAATGGTATGTTTAAGATATCAAAAAATATTTGTTTGATGTACCAGAAAATGATTGCTAAGCATGCTAGAAAATGGTTGTTCAAGACTACCAAAAAACGATTCTTCAAGATGCTAGAAAGAGGTGTTTTGAGATACCAAAAAAACTATAATAAAATAGTTTACCAAGATACCATCATATGGTTTTTTGAGATGCCAAAAAAATGATTCTTCGAGATAACAGAAAAATGATTCATTTATATACTAGAAAAAGTTTCTTCAATATACTAGAAAAAGGTTCCTCAAGATTTCTAGAAATAAGGTTCTTTGAGATATTAGATAAAGGTTCTTTAAAATATCAAAAGAGAAAATCTTCTATATACCATAAAATGTTTTTTTGAAATTTTAGAGAATGGTTCTTCAAGATGTTAGAAAATCGTATCTTTAGGATATAAGAAAATGATTTTTTAAAATACCAAAAAATGATTGTTTGAGATAGCTAAAAAAAGTTATTTGAGATACTAAAAATTTGTATTTTTATGATACAAGAAAATGATTTTTTGAGATACCAAAAAATAGTTTTTTGAGATAGCAGAGAAAGGTTCTTTGAAATACTTGAAAATGGTTCTTTGACATTTTAAAAAATGATACTTTGACATACCAAAAAAATGTTTTTCGAGACACTAGAAAAAGATTCCTTAAAATACTAGAGAAATGATTCTTCAAAATACAAGAGAAAGATTCCTTAAGATACTAAAAAATGATTCTTTGATGATAAGTATAAAATGGTTCCTATGTGATACCAGAAAATGGTTTTTTGTGATATTAGAAAAGGTTTTTCAAGGTATGAGAAAAAGTTTCTTTGAAGATACTAAGAAAAGGCTTTTTAAGATACTATAAAAAGGTTCTTCAAGTTATTATAAATAGGACATTCAAAATATCAAAAAAGGTTTCTTCAAAAATACATACAAAATGGTTCTTTTGAAATATGAGAAAATGATATCTTTGTGATATAATAAAATGGTTCTTCAAGATATCAGAAAAAGGTTCTTTAAGATACTAAAATTACACTTCTGTAGAATAGCAGAAAAGGTTTCTTTGAGTTAGTAAGAAAAGGTAGTTCAAAGGTACTGAGAAAAAGGTTCTTTTAAGATATTAGAAAATCATTTTTTGAGATACCACATAATGGTTCTCCAAAATACCGAAAAATGATATCTTCGAGATACCAGAAAATGGTTATGTGAGATACTAAAAAATAATTATTTGAATTATCAAAAAAATATTATTTTAGATACTAAAAAATGATTCTTTGACATATTGAAAAAAGGTTCTTGAGATACTAGAAAAAGGTTCACCAACATATTAGAAAAATGGTTGTTTAAGATACTAGAAAAAGGTTTTTCAAGATTTTATCAAAAGATTCTTCAACATACTAGAAAAATTTTCTATCATTTCATAAAATAATTTTTTAAGAAACATTTAAATGGTTCTTCAAAATACAAAAATATGATTTCTCAAGATAATAGAAAATGGTTCTTCTTAAAGCTATAAAAATATTCCTTATGATACAAAAGAAACATTTTTTAAGATACTAGAAAGGGTTCTCTAAAATACTAGAAAAATGAAGTTAAATATATTAGTAAATGATTCTTCTAGATACTAGGAAAATGGTTCTTTGAAATACTAGAAAAAAGATTATTTGAGATACTAAAAAAATGGTTTATCAAGATACAATAAAAGGATTTTTTAGGATATCAAAAAATAGTTCTTCAAGATACAAGAAAAAGATTCTGTGAAATGGCAAAAAATTATTTTTTGAGGATAACTATAAAATGATTTTTTTGAGATACCAAAAAATAAATTTTTGAGATACCAAAGAAATGTTATTCAAGATGCCAAAAAAAAGTCCTTTGAGATAACAAAGAAAGGTCTTCCAAGATACCAAAAAGAGGTTCTTTGAAAATACCTATATAATAGATCATCGAAGATGATATAAAATGATTTTTCAAAATACCAAAAAAAGGCTATTCAAGATACCAAAAAAAGGTATCTTTGAGATCCATAAAATGTATTATTGAAGATACCTAAAAAATAATTCTTTCAACATACTTTAAAATGATTTTCAAGAATTCAAAAAAAAGTTGATTCAAGATACCAAAAAGTGATATCTTCGACATACTAAAAATGGTTCTTTAAGATATCAAAAAATATTTCTTCAAATTACCAGAGAAAGGTTCTTCATGATACAAGAAAATTAGTTCTCTAACATTTTAGAAAAACGTTTTTTGAGATAATAGAAAAGGATTCTTTAAGATACCAAAAAAATATTTCTTCGAGATACCAAAAGAAGGTTATTTGAGATACTAGGCAAATGATTTTTTGAGATATCAGAGAAAGGTTCTACGAGATACCATAAAACGGTACTTTGGATACTAGAAAAAGTTTCTTCAACATACCATAAAATACTTCTTCTAGATACCAAAAATTGTTTCTTCGAAATACTTGAAAAATATTCTTAAAGATACTAGAGAAAGAAATTATTTATACATCAATTGATTTTATGCTAATATTGAACTTATTTTTCTATTTAAAAGGATATTTCAAAATTAGATAACACTTGAGTCTACAATAATTCTATTTATCTCACATCTCTTTATTTATGTAATACTGCTCATGGAGGTGCAAACGAGCAAGTTCTTTATGAGCAAATAAGGCACATTTAGGTTTTGTATCCCGTAACCTAGGAGCCTTATTTTATAATTTCACTTGGTAAAAGGTTACATTGAGTGCCTCTTAACAAATTTCTTTTACCTTTTAGGAATATAAAAATTATCTAATGTATTTTCCTTTGCTATCTTCCATCAATTTATTGTTGAAGAAAGATATTCTGGTTGATACATCTTAGGTACCATATCTAGAGGATCCAAATAGTGGAGTGAAGATGTCTCAATGTGGTAAAATAATTGAATATCTACAAGTAACATATGCTATTTGACCAAATTAAATAACAATGTTACCATGGGTTTTAAACATACAACATTGATTAAATGCTTTAGCTAGGACAAGGACTAACACCATGGTCCTTGTGCCATACTACCAAGAATAGCAAAAGTTCATTTTATGATTTAGACATGATGTGGCTATTTCAAAAAGTCAACAATAGATGAGGGTTCATAAAATTTTCTTAAATAATATTATTTGTCAATTTGATAAGAAATAAATGACAAGTGCCTCGAGCCTCTACAGAATCAAATCTATTAGAAAGAGGCCTTCTCTATAAATATTTGTATTTTCTTTTTCATTTCCTTATTGATTTAGTTTCTTAACTCTAGTTAGCAATGTAGTCTTCACATAAAATGTCTACTACAATCAAAGTTTTAGTATTTGATACAGAGAGTAAAATTAGATTAAGTTTTATCAATATGTATATAGAAATTCACACACCTTACATGGTAGTGGAAAGAATTCTTGCAAGATTTGAAGAACCATTCAAAATGCCTATTTTCAAATTTCTTAAATCCTTGGTTGTAGACATATATAGTCCATGTTGCAAAGAAAATTTCATGGTGCCTTTACCATCAATTTATTTTAAGATTGTCTAATGCCCCTTGAATGAGAACCTCCCTAGTAGTATATGAGCATGAAACAATGAACCTATGGATTTCATTTATAATATGGCTACTATAGAGAATAGATCTACATCTTTATTTGGGACATGGGTAACCTAGTTTCCTCCTTTCATGGTAACCAAGTATGGACATTTGTAGCTTCCTTCCTGATACAATTGGTACTATGGTTAATTTAATCTTTCATTTCAATTAACCATATGAAATATGAAATATATGATAGAATAAAGGTGGGGATTCAAGTTTCTCTTTTATTTTATTTCAAAAATACTTAAACGCACAATATTACTTGAAAAAAAAAACAAAATACATAAAAAGGAAGAGCCACATTAACCTATGAATAGCTTTAGTTAGACAAAATTTTGGGACAAAAAAAGGGCCAACATGGACCTAAGAAGAGCTTTAGCTAGACAACCTTAACAGATCAATAAGAAGGATGACCCTTACCCATATTACCAAATTATAGTGTGATAGGGAAAAAATCAAACTATGCTCAAGGAATCCTAAACTGGAAAGCCAACCATTGGTGCAATGTGTTACAGACAAAACTACATAATGTAGTCATGGATAGCACTAGGTTCATTATGGTTAGCAACAAATAGTGTGTAGAGCCATGGGTCTATCTTTATAGTTAATGAGTTAGCAGTTGATGCTAATGGAGTATGGAGTATGTGTTGAGGAATTGATGATCCAAGAAAAGGAAAAATGGTTGAAGCTGGGTCCATCCTAGAGATTGATCAACTATAGGTCACAATATCTCTCATCAAGCAGCAAGTCATTTAACAAAGGTCATGCCTAGTTGGTCTTTATGGAACACAAGAGTTAGGAGGGTGTTCATGGAAATGGTGGATTTATAGAAGTCAAAAGGCTTCATCATACTATTAAAGATTCAAAACTTCATGGTTGGAGGATCAATGTTGATAGGGTCATGGATGGGAAAGGGTGGTGGTAGTAGTAGGGTAGTAGCTAGCTTAAAGAGGATAGTTGCAAAGAACTAGGTGTAGATGCATTAGTGATAGTGGTGACTAAGGAATGGTTGTTGTGATGAACAACATCATGATCATTAGTGATGACAATTGGGTTTCAGGAGATTGTGGGTTGTGCTAACAAGGATGAATTACTTATGATTGTAGGGATTGTGGTCAAACAATGTGTAGCTAGGGTAATTAAGGTTAGAGTTGTATGAGGGACCAAGAGGATTTAAGAGGAAGTGACAATAAATATGGGATCAATGTTCTCAGAATGGTAATTGGAGGAGGCTGGACCTTGGAAGGAGGCCAACATTAAAGACATTATATAGATAGAACCTATTTCTATATTCTAGTTTACACCAAGATAGTTGTAAGGAGTGTATCACTTAGAGAAACCTTACTTTAAGTTTAGGTTAATGCCTAAAACTGGAAGTGTGAAATAGATCATCTATGTCTTGGAACACATGCTCCTTGTTCTTATGAGGGATATCAACATTTTTCTTGCCTTTCTTACAAGTGAGTACTTCTAGGATCCCCTCATGCTTACATACTGACATTTCATTAGTTAAGGATAACTCCATGGAGTGGTCGATAAAACCAAAAAAAAACCATAGGAATTAAGAGAAGGATCATTTTTTGGGCTCCAAAGGACTTGTATGTGGCCAACCATCAACCAGTTTGAGAGTTGGTAGAAAACATACTTGCAAACCACTTTTGTTATGGACTACCATGTCTTGGTGAGACTTGTAACTCAATAATCCTCTTTGTGTGATGTGGTTTGAGGTCCTTTGATGAAGAAACCTTGCATAATCTCTTAGTTTGTTGGTATGCTATTGGAAATTTTTTGCCCCTTTTAAGAAAATTAAATGATGTGCACAATGTTAGCCTTCATGATGTAGACAATTTTTTCATCCATAGGAAAGGTAGTGCCATTCCAAATGTGGATGATATTGGAAGTAAGACCAAGTAATGGAATAGTGAACAACAAGAATAAAGTCTACCATCACTTGACAAAAAAGGTTGGCCAAGCCTTTAAGGCATAGATGTTTTCAATCTTTGTCAATCCTTGTAAAATGATTTATTTGCTCATGTTGATAGGATAGAAGGTCTTAATGCAAGATGGGAAAGTGTAGATCCCTTTTCTGAAGTAGAAGGAAATGGTGGTGAGAATGGTATGATCAAAGCATGAGGATAGGATACAAATACCCTATTAAAATAAAATTTGATTATGGTGCCACCAAAGTCATTAAGCAGCAATCACCCACTAAGTAGTGATGTGTCATCCATACAAAAGAGGATTATTATCTAGCATAAAGGTAATATCTTGAGTGATATGAAGTAGATCTTTTGTGGTCATATAAATCATTGTAAAGTATGTTAAATGATTGAGAAAATGGGACATGGACTCACTAGATTCCTTATAGAGTATGCATTAGCCTAGTCTATAAAACCTGTAAGGACTAAGGATGCCCCAAGTGACAATGGAAATTTGGTGGTGAATGAGCTAGAGAGAGATTGGGATATGTGGTCTAACATAGATTTGCAACATGCACAAGCATGTGGTCACATGATGGAGAAAAAAATGAATGTCATATGATAGTGTCGATACTAAGAAGAATTCAATGACCCTAATTGAATGCAATTACTTTGCATAATAAACTAGAGTAGGATGACATGTTCATCTTGAGTGCAGAAGTGAGTGGACTTGCAAACATACTATAAGATTGGGCAGTAAAGGTTAAGTGCACATGAAGGAAGAACTTATGGAGTGAAGAGCCACAAAGTTGGTGCCTCAAACATGATGGATCCATTCACAGGCATAAGGCCAAAGTATGGAAGCAAGGTGGACCATAGCAATGCTTCATCTACAATCAACAAAAGACATGGTCAAAGGTGACCAGGTTGAGGTAAGGTTTTTCAGAAATTGGTGACTCATGAGATAGATTTGGGTGAAAACCCAAGAAGCATGGATGATGTGGTCATTTCATAGTGATTGGTATTTGGAAATGAGGATGTTTTAGCATGTTGGTTCTAGATGCTAGGAAGATAACTATTGGAGGATGTAGTTGTAGAGTCTTTGTGTAACCATATCATAAAATGGGGTAATCTCTAGATCTCTAGAATTTTTTGGGTGGTTTCACACTTCCAAGAAACAAGGTGAACCTCGTCAATGGACTCCAAGCTAGACTAGATAAGACAATAGGCAATTTTATTAATGTTATGCATGATAGCATTAGGTAGTAAGATAGCAATTACTTCATACATTGGAATAGCGTAGAGGACCATATTAGGCCAAAGTAGGTGGCCCACAGAGAAAAGGTACAATCCATTCCAATCAAATATATGATTTCGAAGGGTTGCCATAGTAGTGTTCCAAAAGCATTTTTGGGCTTAGAAAATGAAAAGAGGAACTCCAACATATGTATCTAGTAATGGTTTGAAGATGTTGCTAATGGTGTGAAGGATGCACTTGAAATGATCTTGTAGGCAACCAACATTGTATATTTCATATTTAGCCTAATTGATTTGTATGTTGATGATCAAGAAGAAGAGATCAAGATCCTATTTGACGGTTTGAGCATTTACCAATGAAGGTCCAACAATAAGCATAGTATCATTCACATATTTTTGGATGTTTCTTGGCAAAGGAAGGGGGTTGGCTAGTTTGATGTGATCTAGGAAAGTATCAAGTAGTTTAGAAATAATATTGAAGAGGTAACAGGAAAGAGGGTCTCCTTGTTGTAGGCCATGTAAACATTGAAACTAAGTAGTTTGTTGACCATGCATTTGGACAACATATCACATAGTTTTGAGAATGAAATGTAATAGTTGCAACCATCACTAATTGAAGCCTAAACATTGCATTGTGAGTAGTAAGGTTTCCTAAGAAATGATATCATAAGATTTAGAAATATCAAGTTTAACAATGATAGGATTGCTCATAGATTTCACCCAATGGAGATTCTTGTGCATAGTGATGACCTCAGAGATCATTTGCTAACATTTAATGAGCCCATTTTATGTTTGGCTAATGATGTGTAGAAGGAGAAGGTGGAGGCAATTCACCAAAATGTAAGCATAGAATTTGTATAGAATAAAATAGAGGCTAATGGAGCAAACTTGTAATGGGGAGGTTGGTGATGTAACCTTAGTGATTAGGGTGATGTGTGTAAAGTTCTAAGATTAAAGAAAGATGCTTAATTAGGTGAATTTCATAAAGGTCTATGTTAGAAAGAGGTCTACATGAGGTCATAGGAATTGGAAGAGCTCATTAGACAATCATCAAGGTCAAGGGTTTGATTGGTCTATGAGTTGGTAATAATGTTTTCAAATTTTGGCAAGGAGAGAATGGTCAAGTTATTATGATGAAGGGATGTATGTATGTTCTTGAAGAAGAGTTGGTATAAGGGAAGTACCACAGTGTTAGTTGACAAATAAATATGAAAAATGTTGAAAATGAAAAGAGGTTATGTTATGAATTACCTATGAAGGAAAGGATATTTTGCTTGTGTTTACAATGGATGACTTGTTAGTGGAAGAACTTTGTGTTGCAGTTGTCACAGGAGAGCCACACCACTTGTAAGTATTGTAGCTTGTATATTTCATTCATTTCAATTAGAGTGAGCAAGTGGTGTTGGAGTGTATGGTACTTTAGGTCAGTTGTTTTGGTGGAGTTTCTATTATCAAGCTAGACACAAATGTTGGGAGGGTGTTAAATAAAGCAATAGGAAGGTTTCATGTTTGGAATGGAGGAGGTGGTGAAGGTGGGTAGGATGGGAGATGAGGGGGAGATAGGTTGTGCTTGCATGGAGCCAAAAGTCAAGAGTGAGTTGTTGGGATGGGGGAAAGTGAGCTAGCAAGTTTTGAGTTGTTGGGAACTTAGTGTTTTTATATGCATTTCTAAATGAATCCATATGTCCTTTCATTTTATTCTCTACGATCAACAAAAAATAGTTATGTTCTCTATATGAAAAGTAAGCAATGCTTTTTGGTATTGTTGCCAATGTGTATATTACCTTTCTAGTAGTACCAATGTGTTTTGAATGCATTACAAAACTAATGGTCATGGCATCAAGGTTTAAAAATATAGAATTTATACCTTCATAATCATATATTATTAATATGTTTATAAGGATCCATGGCTAGGCCCAAACTAATTCTATAATCATGATAAATAGGGGTATAATGTGAAACAACCTTTTTAATGATTAAATTAAAGAAAAGGTTTAGACTTAATATGGTATTTTACATTGTAAAGCTTATATGAAACAACAATGTAAAGTTATTTCATTTTATTACAAAATGTTTAGTTGGCTAGATATACATTTATGTACAAACATATACTTTATAATCTAAGAAAAATGATAGTTCAATCAATGCAAAAATTGGTTTTGAAAATGGAATGTCAAAGATTGTACATGTGAAATTCATATGAAATCTACAACTAAGATGAAGCACAAGGAAAAGCCATTTTGCTTTCAACAAGCATGCATGGTGTTAGCTTTGATAATAATGACCACTATTTATTTTCCAAAATCACATTATAGTTAAAAGTTGTCATTGGAAGAACATAAATAAGGTATATATATTATATATTCATGGATAGAAATAGGTAGATGGATTGAACTCCCTAGACAACAATGTAGGAGCAAACTTTGCCATAGTGTATGGTGAAAGATAAAGAACATTTTTATCTTTCATGCTTTGCAACTAAAGTCCATGAGATATGAATAAAATATTTCATTGTTATGCATATGTTTTTCATTTGTTTAGGTTGAACTTTATCTTACTAGGTTCTTTCATCAAAGATGTGTTTAAGATCCATACAATATGAATTATTGGTATGTAAACTTAAACTTCTTCTATAAGAGACACATAGATCTTATGCAAACATAGCAAAACCATCTTAGCATCTTTCCAAGTCATTTATCATGGTCCTCTTTATTGGTTAATACCTACTATTTCACATTTAATATGGCTATCCTTGCACCTAACATATAATTAAACTATTATCATATTGCAAACTTCTATATGTAATATGAAGATATAGCTAATATGATGTTTTTTAAAATTTTGATAAAACATAAATTTATTTTATTTATGACTTGAACTAGTAACCTCTTATTTAATATATAACCACTTAAATTAATTTTTATTAGTTAAAATTAAAAAATAAAATAAAATAATTAATTATTATTAGAAATTAAAAAAAAAACTTCCAATAATAAGCAAAGCAAATAAATTCTCTTTTCTCAAGTTCTTTATTGCTTTCCTTTTAGAATAGGTGCATTCATTCCAAGATATTATTGCTTTCCTGTTAGAATAGGTGCCTTCATTCCAAGATATTAAGAAATAAGTTTGTTGAAACCTTTGATGCATAAGTAAACTCGAAAATAACATCTTAATGTTTAAGAATATAAAACATAATGTGGTAAGTTTGATTGTATAAGTTTTTAAAAAATCTTTTGCATCAAGAATTCCAACACTGCTCTGTCATAAAGATGAAAAAGGTGAAGAGGTTCTCAGTGGAAGGATGCGAAAATTCTAAACAAATAGTATTAATTGGTTGGCCACGGGTTGCTGTAAAGGGAAACCAGGAACTTGGTTGCCTACGAGTTTTACAAGTTGCCATTACGGAGCACTGTAATTTCGTCACTGCAACAGGTGACTTCATCTAACGGTCATACAAATTTTAAACTTTTATTCAACAAAATGTGAAGTCAGGAATTGCATGCACACTGTCAAATTTTTATGGTAGCATCGATGTACCCGCTAGGTCTGAATTCACATGAAATCATTGAGCATGATAATAGTTAAAAAACGGATATTTAATTATTTCCATTATTATACAGTATTTTTCTTTCCCAAGGTCTAGTCGTCCACTCAACTGATATTCTTGAAGTTTGAAATTCAATGCATGGAATATGGATTGCTGTTCTTCATATTCTCATGGTCACGTACACAGCATTTAAGGTGTTTTCCAGGAACTGGATGTAACAAGCAACGCAATGTATTTCCTGGAAATATTAACGGCAACCAGCGATTTAAGCTTGCAAGTGAATGCAAACTCTGCAAAATGGTTGGAAGAAATTAATGCTGTGATTTCATTGAAAAGCAATGTCATAACGTTCTGCCTTACACACCATCCATCCACATAAGACATAACAGCATTACTCAATTGCTAAAATCTAAATACCAGTACTCGTACTTGCATGGACGGATTCACGCATGCAACAAAATCATGATGAATTTTATGAAAAGTAATAAATCCAGAGAAAAAACACCAGGCATTCATCCTCAACATTGGATCGTAAACGCAGCCCCCACAGAAAATCGAAAATTAAAACAAAAAAGACATTCCTTGCCGCAACCACAAAGCGGGTTCTGTGTCAATTGGGTAACGGTTTTGTGTTGCCAACTATGCACACAATTGCACCAGGCATTACCTAGTCGCAGTGGCGAGTAATGGAGATTAAGAGGCTTCGCTGCAACCGTAATTGTTCCCGTGAACTGTGCACGGGGTCACCAGAGAGGATTGACTATTATTATCATTTTCTACGCTGCCAAACTGTTCTTTTAACATGGTGAAAATAATGTGAAACTGGAATTCATTGTTTTCTTTAAAAAATAACTTGAAAATTAAATGTTCAGGTAAAGGTCTGAAACTTGAAGCTAAAATTTAATTAAGTTGAGAACACCTAATGCATCAGTCAAGAAAGAATAATAGAATAGATGCAAAGATTATGTGATAAAAGAAAATATCATTGATCTAATATTCTAAAGTAAATGGTATTATCTTGAAAAGAGTATTTATCCATTGAACGTTGAATACGTTTACCAACTGAATTGCAAATTGCATGTACAATTAACTTACAAATTCGATCAAATGAACCTGTCTATCTATCAAAACACTCGTCAAATTGTATTTCCCAAAATACAATGGGTTTTTGGAGCGCGACATTTGTTTCTAATGGTTTTCTATTTTTCCTTGTATGAATTAAATTTCATTGAGCATGTAGCCCACGAAGGCTGAGAGAGGCGATGAAAATGTGCTGCCATGACTGCCGTCTCTGGCTCTGCCACTGCCACTTTCACCATGTTAGCCCACCACAACAGCATTGTCATAACAAACCTCTTCAACGTTTTTCATATTGCATGCCATGCCTGATGCCTGATATCCTACAACACTAGGAAGCCTGAGAGCATGAATGAAGTGCATATAAATCATGCCATAGATACATAGCTTCTCAATCCCAGCTTTTCATTGGGGGATCTAATTTTCAGAACTTCAGTAATTGTGTAAAAAGAAAAAACAAAGAATGCAGCAAACACATGAACGTGCTGGACAAATTCCAAGATCAAGGGCTGTCGGCGTTTGCCCAGCATTTTGTTGAAACTATGGCAGTGTGGCCTACATGATCCATGATGTGGATAGGAGCTTACGAGCAGCAAATTTGGTGCAGGCACAGGCATAGGTGAGGCTCCAGCAGCAAAGGATCCGGGAGCATCTGCGATTGCTGAAGAAAGAGGTTTCACTCTGTGGGGCGACGCTGGATACTCCGGCCATGCTGCAGAAGGTGTTTCACTACGTTGGGTTTCTGTAATGTCAGTTGCTGGTTCTTGATTCCTTGCCCAAAATGGAGGATCATTTGATTCTCTGTGAATGTGAGTTCTGTAGTGGTGCTCTGCAATGTTGTTGCTTGACGAGGCAGCTGATGTTGCAGGCGCTGCTGTGTTCACCTGCTGTACAGAGGAAGCCGTTTAAGTCATAGATGTGTCTTGTGATTGAGGAACAGCTACACTGGCTTTCTTATCATTATGCATCATTCGCTCTTGGGTCTGGGTTTAACGGTTCGAGTTACAAGGATCTGTAAATTTTGATAATATATGGTTCAGATGTTATTAAGGTATAAATCTATGCAGGAAAGCAAACTACAACCGACACATGAAAAATAATAATATTGGATGCATCTTATGGCTTTATAAAAATAAATTAGTTGCGTCTTATGGCTTTATAAGAATAAATTCCACATAGTGCAAGATATAATTATACCTGCGAAGATAGCATGCCTACAACCTCCACAGAAGATAATTATACCGAGGAATATCCATTGATTTTTTATGCAAAGAAGGATAATCCCCTGGAGTCTACAATGAGCGTCAACATTGATTAAACCTTGGAAGTGATTTTTCCCAAATAAGAATCGAGCACAAGCTTCCCATGTTTTTCTTCTACCTAACATTATATTTCATGCTTCAAATTTACCTTCCCAGTTTTTTCTTCTTTTGCTTGACACTATAATTCATGGTGCCAAGTTACCTTCTCACTTTAAGTAACCTCATAATTCATGCTACTAATATACTTCACAGTTTCTTCTTCTACATAACACAGTAATTCATGCCAGTGTTTCTGTGTTTTCTAATCAAGTCAATGATGACAGGTGTAGAGATTCATAGCCCCATGAATGGCCAGATTAGAATTTATGACGACCTAATCCAGTACGACTTTTGTTAAAATAAAACTATCATTTTAATGGAAAGTCACTGCGTTTTTCGAATGATTTTTTGGATTTGAGAGCAATTCCTACTAACTCGCCATGATTATTAAGAGTTCCAGACTATTTGAAGCATGATTCATGCACCAAACACCATAATTTATGCTGCAAATTTACTTTTTTCATGTGCATGTTACAAATGACCAAATAAAAAAGGGAAAAAACTTTCTTATTGGGTTGAAACTTTAAAACAAAAGCAACATTCCTTAATTATCTAATTTTCTAAGCCGAATTTGCAGCCGGTTTCCAACAGATAGAATGATCCTACCAGTACATTGCTAATCGGCAAACTTGACATCAACCTCGGAAAGAGACATCATTTTTGAAGATTATATGACCGACTTATTAGAAATTGAGAATTTTAGGTATATATCATTATTCGAGATTTTGTAACTTGCATTTTCTTAATCGCATATACATGATTCCAAGGCTTGGGATTCTTGGATTATTTTGGGTTTGTAGAAGGGATGTAAATTAAAATATAATAAAATATTTAAATTATATTTTTAAAGAAAATATAATATAATATTTTAAAATAGGATTATTTATGTCAAAGGTATAAATTACATTTAATTATTTTTATTTTTTTCTTTCTTATTTTAAATGCATTAAATCTCATTTTTTAAATTTAAAATTAAATCGAAAGCATATCTGGTGGAGATGATCTATGCACTTTTGTTTGTTTTTATCTTTCATACTCAAAGCTAAAATTTTCTAAACCTAAGATGCTCAAACATATGCATAAGGTAGGGTTAGAACTTATCTACAGTAAAAAATAGATAAGTTTCATTAATAAAATACCCATGACTAAGTTTTCAAGCAAGTTTCATGACTTTATTACTCTTTTGTTGTATTTATTTAGCTAAGATGTTGTTCTTTAACTTATATTTGTTGATTTTATTAAGACAAGGCCATGATGATTATCATGTTTTCATTTTTATTAATAATGCTTTCAATGTACATAGTGGGATGAAATTTGGAAAGATGATGATAAGTACCATGAGTAGAGCACATACAAAGCATAACATTCCCAACTACGAATTAATGGTGTAAGTTGTAGATACTTTGTATCCCCCTATGAAACACCACAAAAATCTGAGCTTAGTACTTCCCTGGGACCCGCAAACGACCACGGCGACATCTAGTATCAAACATGGCAACTCCTGAGCTCCATATGCTTGGTTTTCACTAAGTATGCAGCGTACACGCCCAGCGTACATGCCTAGCATATACGCCTCACATGTACGCCCAGCATTGACATGTACACCCAGCATGGGATTCCAAAGATGGCATAGAAACGACACTCCAGAGTAAGACTTTGTACAAGGCATCAACTCACAGGAATAGAGCAATTAGCAGGTGACATCACGGACTCCAGAAGGACAAATTTTGGTCTCAACATCATGTACTTCAGAGTTCATACGGGGAGCATGTGCATCCTGCGCGCAAGTGTAGACACCCAGTGTATACGCTTAGCATAGATGCCCAGCCTATACGCTTAGCGTAGACGCTCAGCGTATACGCCCAGCATGTCTATCCTACACGCTCAGCATATATGCCCAGCGTATACGCCCAGCATAGACAATATGTACACCCAGTATACCAATCAAAGCTCCCCAGAACCGTGTTAGATCAAGGCCAACCAAGCTGAACATCCACAGGCAACATTCTCGTGACATCCGAATGCAAATCCGAGCATCAAATGTCTTTTTTGGTTCCAGTCAAGTCTGTACACCGAGTTCACACGCCCATCATGTATATGCCAGCGTATAGAACTGTACGCTGGCATACAGTAGTATACGCTGGTGTACAACACACTGAACACTTGTAAAATTTCATTCTTTCACACTCGGTCAACGCACCACATGTCACCGGACCCAAGAGTCCAGCACTCCGCAGCCAATCATTCCCCCTCAGATCCGAGTCTAATGTCTAAACCCGTATAAAAGCCCCGATTTTTGACCAGATCAAAGGGGGGAAAAAATTAAAAAGCATCTTGGCAAAAATCGGGGAAGACCACACTAAGAAAATTGAGAACCCTACATCCTATATGCTAGACTTCAACTCTGTACGCTGAACATATAGCCTCTACGCTGTTCTTGAGGCCCGAAACAACACGTTGTCACACCCCTGCATTCACCGAGGCTCTTTCTCCGCCTTGTGTCAGATCCACAACTGCATTAAGACCGGTGCATTGTAGTTTCCATTAAGCAATAACATTGCCACATTTTTGCTAAGATTTGTTACAGTTTTATCGTTCATTCTTGCATGCTCATCGTTTACATTCTTGTACGTATACGCTCAGTTCTACATTAGTTACGCTGTTTACATATAACCCAGCGTACAGCATAACGATGTATGTTTGGGGAAATCCTTGTTTGATCCGCGTGCGGACCACTCAAGGTACTCTACCTTCGTTAATTCCAGCTTGCCCTCAAGTGAAGGTAGGGTCTTCTGTGCTTGTCTGATGATCTCTCGATCTTTGTTCCATTCCAGCCGGCGATCGATGATTTCAGACAATACAGTAAATGGCACTAGAAGGAGAGCTGACTGCCTAAACTTACCCTGATTTCATTAAACTCATCTTTGACCTGACTATATGCTGTACGCTGTAGACTCTGTCTACGCTACTCAGCCTTTACGTTGTACGCTGTAGACTCTGTCTACGCTACTCAGCCTTTACGCTGTATGCTGTAGACTCTATCTATGCTGCTCAGCCTTTACGCTGTATGCTGTAGACTCTATCTACACTGCTCAGCCTTTACACTATATGCTTTAGACTCTGTCTACGCTGCTCAGCCTTTACATTGTACACTGTAGACTCTGTCTACACTGCTTAGCCTTTACGCTGTACGTTGTAGACCCTGTCTACGCTGCACGCTCTATGCTATACACTGCACGCTGCAAACTTAAGTATACGCTCTGATAAGTATAATAATTTCATATCCTTCCCACCATCCTATACTCACTATAGCTTCACCATGAACACTGTGAATCCCAATGCTTCAACCAATCCTATCACGTACATCGTAGGCCCCATGGCCGTTCAACAACCCATAGTACAACCAACGGCGGGACCTCATCGGTTGCTTAGACTACAAGGGAGGGACCCATCATTTAATGTTATACCCCAGGAGCAATACAATTTCATATGCGTGAAGATACAAGTTGGCCTAGCTGTGGACCAAACTAAGATGGAGGTTAAAAGATAATACGAATTGTTTCACAGGGGAGGACATGAGTTCATCCCTTCACCATATGACATCATTCCACTCCCAGAGCATTACTTTGAGCTTATCTCTTAGATCCTACTACTAAAGAATCAGCCTCTGGACCAATCCGAGGCAAATCCTCAATTGGAAGAGGAGGATGACTTCATAGCTCAGTCCGAGCATGAAGAGTCGTACCACACCCTCAACCCACAAACTTATGCAAACCCGTCATTTCATCCATTCATGGGCAAAACTATGTCCCTCCAGCCATTCAAAACCACTCAAGCACATGTGCCTCAACAAGAGGCACCCACTCTCATCCCCGTTCCTCAAGCGACCGATGCTCAAGTCAACACGCTTCCCCTCGCAATTCCTCCTACGGCCACGGTACCCCCATTCTTACAAATACAACCTCCTCAAAATAATGTAGGAGTAATTTTCCCACCCCGAGTGATCGGGATGCCGCATGTGATACCGGCTTCTACATCTGCTCACTACATACCGTAGATCCAAACCCAAGGAACACCCCTTACAAACGTAACACAACAAGTTCAGGGTGTCCTTATACAAAGCGTGATCGGGCAATGGGCTGCGATTGGTACTCAACCGCATCAACCCCCTCACTATAACTTACCGTCTCACACAATTTTACCAGCTAACATCCCGCAAGCACAACCACAACAACAACAACAACCCCTTATCTACAATGTGCCACCCCAGGCACCACCCACCACAAATATTCTACAAGCACAACCTCCAACTACATAACTTTCTTCCTTCCAGCCCACTGTCCAACAATCTAATTTGTATACTGTATTACATCAACAACCTACTATCTCACCTAGTGCCCAGGACTGGGCTGAGGCCAAAAAGCTAATGCAGGAGCTAACTGACGAGGTCAAACACCTTAAAACAGCTGTCGATGGGGAGCTTAAGGTAGTGGGCTTCTATCACGATGACCCTATCAGCTCTTCAATTCCACCTCTGACATTACCCAAGGGTGTATCCTTACCCACGCTGAATAAATACAATGGGGAGATAGACCCCAATGCTCACCTTATAGCATTTAGATTAGAGTGCACGCTACTTTAGGCGTGGCCACATGCCATTCTACGAGTGTTCCCCATGTCCCTCACAGGGAGAGCACTTGATTGGTATCAGGCCTTGCCTCGAAACTCAATATCATCTTTTGAAGATTTGATACACCAATTCGTTACTAGGTTCAAATATAACTTGAAGCCTAAAGCAACACTCGACATCCTCATACAGGTCAAGTAAGCACTACTTGAACCTGTCCAAAAATTTATCCAACGGTGGAGTGCAGCCCTCAACGAGCTCCACGAGCCTATCCCAGAGACGTATCTCCTCACCATCCTAAAAGGGGCTGTCAACGATTTCGTCAAATCCAAACTATATTATCTCAACGCACGCACTCTTAGTCAAGCATTTGTACAGATGAAGAACATAGAGGAGGCCACCCAAAACAGCCATGACCCTGCATATTTAGCCTTTAAGAATCAACATAGTAAAAAGGACAAAGAAAAGGCTAAAACAACTATAGCGGCAGTAGTGAAAACACAATAAGCAAATGTGGGACAACAAAGCAAACCACCCACTACCCCTGCTAATTACACTAAACACGCTTCTGCGACAGCACCCGAATCATCCGCATCACAAAACCCTATGCTGATTCGTACGAGAAACTTCGAGAGAAAGGACCCCTCTCAATATATGCAGTTTCCCATGAAACCATCGCAACTATTCGACCAACTCTTGAAGGTCAGATTGATGAAGCATAAATAGTTGTCCCCTGCGGCAATACAAAGACATGATCGGTTCTATCAATTGGTTCAGAACCCAAGCCTGGCAACCCCAGATGAGCCCCTGGTTCCAAAAAGCTTTAGAATGGATCATTTTTATGATTATCATCAACGTAATGGCCATGGTACTGATTATTGTTTCACCTTAAAAAAAGATATCCAACGGATGATCGACGGAGGTCAAATCACTTTTGATGAAGCCAACCCGGTCCAACCACAAAACCAGGCCATAGGCGTATATAAAGATCCTCATAAAGATCCTCTAAATACTAAAGAAGCATCGTACGTAATTAACACCATTTACTGTGATGACGAACTGGAAACACCTAGGATTAACACCGTCCATTCTGATCATGAGCAGCAAATGCCTAACAAACCATTTGTAGTGCATATTCCACCCAATACACAAGCACCAGTGCCTCAACCATCATATTCTCCACAGAAACCTTATGTCATCCGAATACCCCCTTCCGTAGCAACTGATATCATACCACCATGTGAAAAATCATACGTGGTGCATATACCTCCTACCACTACTACCACAAACATACAATCACCTCCCACTCGGCCTGCTCCCTACGTAGTTCGAATACAATCTACGATCTCAACTATGGAGGTACAAACTCCAGCTAGGCCAGCTCCATATGTTGTCAGGATACCCAAACGTCCTGATGACCATCAATCGTCCACTCCGCAAGCATAGAATAAACTGACTTCCTATGTCGTTAGGATTCCCAGCCAGCTTGACACTCAACCACATTCAATCGTCCAACCGCAACCCCACCCTACTCCATACGTTGTACAGGTTCCAAAGGAACCTGAGATTCCAAAACCAATGACACCCCCACGCCACACACGAGAACACCTAGCAGACAAGCTTACACGGGAATGCTTGGAGAAGGAATGCCAATGACTGGCCTTAGGACCTCCCAAGCCTACCCCACTAAGTGCAATGCCCATGACATCATCTAACAATAAACCAAACACAAGCCACAAGGGTGAATCATCCAGAGAGCATGATAAATCTAAGTCAACGATAGTGGATAAAAGTGATAAACCAACTACGCATGCAATAAAACTTTTGGGCCTGATGGATCAAATAACTGTCTACAAAAATATGCTAAAGAGTAAAGATTTAGCAACAGCTTTAACATAGGTCACACAGGTGCTCAAAAAAAAAACACTTCATTAAGCTTATATGACCTAGTGTTAACCTCTCAAACCCATCGCGAAGCCTTAGTGCGCATGTTGACATCCATCCCAGTAAGTGAAGACTTACCTCCAAATGAACCTTCAATTCATGCAGTAATGTATTCGCCTCAAGGTTCGACTCCTAAGCCACTAAGTTTCCACAATGAAAACATCAAAATGGATGAAAAAATAGGAGAAGTGACAACCGCACCTATGTTCATAACGATACGAATAAATCAATTCAAGATACATAGAGTGCATGTAGATGATGGATCCTCTACAAACGTAGTACCTTATCCCATCGTTGAACAATTAGGACTTACGGAGCTAATTAGACCAACCATGACCGCATGTTTGAAATCGTTCAGTGGATCGTGTGTAGTAGTGAAAGGTACTATGACCTTGGATTTTATAGCAGGGGACCAATTCCCCACATCTGTCGACTTTGTAGTCATCGATGAGATGCCAGGGTTCAATTTAATATTGGGAAGGCCCTAGTTAGCCCAACTGAAAGTAGTCTCTTCCCCCATACACCAAGAGATTCACCTACCTTATGAAGGTGGCGAAATCATTATACACGGGGAGGTGGCTACACCTATCTCATCATATACAGATACAGATCAAGGTTCCGAGATTAAGCTCGAAGAACCTAAATGAGATGACATAAAAGAACAACAAAACTGCACGTAACTAGCAAGCAAAAATCCCTTAAATGCAAAGAAAAATTTACCCAACACAGAAACACTTGGACATGAAATTTCACATACATCTCCTAACCTAGAAACTACCATAAACGTAGAAACTACAACACATGCAGAAACACCTGAAGGCACCAACACGGGAACTATTCCATCAGATGTCTCTTGAGCTGAATTACCATTCAATGTGATCAGCGAAGGACAAGCTGAATATAGAATCATAGCTGTTAACGCTACTCCTAATGTTAAAATGAAGAAAATTAAAAAATTACTAAGTCATTAAATGACATTCAAGTCCGAAACGATGTTAAACTACCTCCTCAGTCCGGAATGATGTTAAACTATCATGTCCGCAATGACATGAAACTAGCCACGATCAGAAATGGTCGGTCTACCGAGAAATCCATCCGTGTCACTTGAAGATTCCTCTTGTTTACGCATGGCCCAAAATGGCCTTAAACTAGTACATGTGGCCCGAAATGGCCTTAAACTAGACCACTTGTTTACACTTTGTTTTTCTCATGAATTCAAGTTCATAGTTCAAATTTACACTTGCATGCCGTGTTATAAAAAACAGTTCCACAATCATCCTTTGCTCATAATTACATTTCTACTTGCATTCCCACTTCTTGCATTATACTTAAACAACAAAACAAACCAAAACATTTTACATTGCCATGTCGTATTTATATTTAAACTCAAAAGTTAAAAAGAAAAAGAAAAATAGAAACAAAATATAATACAAAACTATATATATATACGTAATCAATGTAGTTAGACATGTACAATAGTTAACTAGTTCCATTCACCAGTCCAATACAATTCAAGGCAAAACATTAGCCAAGATAGTTTCAAAATCAAAATTAAACATCAGGGATGGGAGGGTTGCCCCCTTTAGATCCGCCAGCACCGTGGGTCCCTGCTTTGCTAGGGCCACCTTCTTGCACATCGTCGTCAAAATAGAAAAACTCTTAAACATTGCTCAACGAACAAATTTCATAACAATGACATGCTTACCGCAGGAGACACCCCTAAACAGAATTCTAACAGACAGAGAATTTTTTCCTCTGAGATGCTAGCCCAGTCAGTCCCATCGAGGCCTAGATCAACATCCTCCAAGGCCTTCCCCTTGTCAACTGCTGACCATGTGGGACATTTCGAGGGAAATTCACCCACAGAGACCTCCCCAGAAGCAGTCGTAATCACCCTCGTGGGTGATTCTATTTCAACAGTGGTATTCCTAGCAAAGGTATCAAATGCAGAATGTAGGCCTAGACCCTCTACGAACATTTCGAGTTGACGTTTCTCTATTGACACCTCTTTTAATGATCTCTTGTAATGGTGCTTGTGGTTCTTCTCATCTTGACCCCACTTCCACACCTTGGAAGCAAAAGCCTTCCAATCCTAGCATTTGAGGTTCAATAGATCTACCTGGGCCTTATGCTTTGCTAGCCTCCGAGTGAGTGATGCATGGTGATTTAGCAGGTTCCAATATCTAGTATAAGTGATCTCGGATGTCCACCAAGAACGATCACCTATTAGTCTAGTCGAGGTGAACTCATAACGAGCCTTGAGATCATCGTGTTCAGCTGATAACTCAGAAACCTCTTTTTCCTTTGCCTGGATTTGCAACCATAACTGTTCAATGGAATGCCTACAGGTCCAAAACGATTTGGTGTTGTGCACGAGACCTTCTGCCATCTCGTCATAGACCTGCCTCGGTATCTGTTCAACTTTTGGTTGTAGTGTAGGCAAGCTCTCAATACTAACAGTCTCAGATGGATCCCACTTCAGCTTAGCTCCTACACATATGAAAAGAACAACCATTAGACCTTAGATGGAAAAAAGAATGTGAAACTCGAAGGCTACAAAACACTTGAGACACCTGTACCTATTTCAGGGTGGGCTTGCTGAATGCATTCGACCACCTCATCAATGATACTGGTGACAAAATCCATTTTACTTGGCATCTCGATCCAAGTAAATCACTCATGAGTACGAGATGGACGAGTATCCGTGGTCGTTTCAGGGGGAGCCACTATCATCGGCACTTCCAACCGCATCGTAGGGATCGTTCTTTCTTCGTCTGGAAGTGATAAAAAACAACAAAGTTAAAACCACATAATGAAAATAACGATTCACAAGGCAATAAAACAAAGGGAACATACTGTGTTCTCTGTCCCCTTTCTAGTCTGGAGGGTCACCAAGGTCCAATCTTCCCTTAAGGAAGCTACTGAACATTTCATCAACACCATCCCAGTCATCGACCAGTTCTATCTCCATGGTGTCTTCCGCCAGCTCCTCCGTCACTTCCAACTGATCTTTGCCAACCTCTTCCTCCTCAATTATTAAGTCCATCGGAACTTCCTCCTCCTCAACAATGGTTTCCAGCTCCTGTCTCCTCACTTCCCGAGTCAAGTATGAAGACATTAGTTTCATGTAAGCGGTCAAAACGAACAAAATGAATAAGAGGAAAATGATAATACAATAAGTGCACCTAGCTTATTCACCTCAAATAGGAATTTTGAACCGTATACACTTCACCCTTGGCTCTTCCACAGCTGAGGCCACCTCTTTAGGGCATTCACGCTTCTGAATCTTCGATTTGGCTTGCCCGATGGTCTCTTTGATGACCCGATCAACTCTCTTTGCAGTGTAGGGTACATTCTCTGGTTCCAACCCCACACTGTCACGTGTATGGATTGAAGTACCAGATGACCCCTCTGTTGTGATGGAAACTAGTTCATCAATCCTCTCGGGTGCATCTTGGGACTCAGCTACCTTCAACAAATGGTTAATCCACGGGTGAGATAACTGAGTGCGATCTCGCAAAACATACTTATTGTCTGCGCGAACCACTAGAAATTCAGCCAGGTGATGTAGATAACCTATGAAAAATGCAAAGGTAAAATGGGATTGCACCTCAACATTTGAACACAATTGCACTATCTCCTTATGGAAACCTGACAAAAAAAATTGGACCCAATTATAGTGCATCTCAGTCTCTAAAATGGTTCGCATGATGCACATGGCCTCCACCCAAAGACTCTTCACTTCAGATAGGGATTTAGGAAACACCCGTGCCTAAACAGGGGATACAATTCATTCACTTCCATCACCTTCAACGTTCCCTGCATAAGGAATCCTTTAGAGCCCTTGGGAATGCCCAACCAATCTTCTAGCTCACATACCACATGGAACTCTTTCTGTGCCCTGTCCAAAACCACATTCACACCATCTACCGGGACACCAAACAGGTCTGAAAAGAACTTGGCTGACAGATGGAAAACTATTTTAACACCCTTAATACGGGTGTTGTAGTAGGTAACAGATTTGTTGAACGAGTCAACAATTACAATCATTTTTGCTATAGAGACATTAGGGCTTGGGGTTGTGAATAACTCCATGAGGCTGACATCATCCAAACAAAGGACAAGAGACGGTGGGGCATTGGTATGCAACCATCGCTGCACCTTGCTAATCTTCCCAAACTTCATCGACAGGGTGCTCTCAGTCTGCCCTATCATAACAGGGTCTTCGCCGAGGGGGACATTAACTGTAACCACAATTTAAAACCATACACCAGTATGACCAATGTTGCAGCCGAAAAAAAAGACTAAGGCATCAAGCAAATATCATCACTTACCTTCAATTGTGGGCTTCGAGGTGCTAGGACCCAAGTCAGCATCACGAGGGAAAACTGGTCCATTGCGAGACCAATCTCCATGTAGCCATCCTCGAGCTATGCATTGTGCAAATGCCCTGGAAAATCGCTTGTGGAAATGAACAATGTCCCTCTTGGTCTAAGCTAATACAGCTCCGCGCAGGGTGGGACCTGCCATGAAGGTCTCTAAAGCAGTGTGAGCTAGTGCAAGCTTGTCATCATTGATGCATATCCCATCTTTGTCAACTTGGGGCTTGAAAAAGAATGGTCATTAGAACAAGAATAACCTTACCTCTCTACCCTGTACACTGTGCCTAGAGGGTTCTAAAATAATGTGTGCACACGCGCGGCCAAAAACAAAGTGTTATTAAGATAATGAGGCCCATGTGGCAACAAGTCCCATACGTGCGATAGCGGACAGGTAGATCTGGGCCCTCCAGAAGGATCCTCCTCAATCGCAAGCGGCCCCTCATCAATGTACACCATGAAAATCATGACGCCATTTGCAGATCCCAGCAACATTGCTTCGAGCACGCTCTGTGCCACTTGTTCACTCAGGTGTGACCAAATCACTACCTTGAATCTGTCCAGGATAAAGTAAAGGAACTCACAGGCCCCTTCCCTGAACCATACACCATTGTTATCAACAGTCAGATCAGGGGCACGTTCATCAGTATCAAGGGGCCCGAACCATGCCAGCACCCCGACCAACTCAACTACTAGGAGGAAAGGCTCAAGATCCCTGCACATAACCAGAACTCCATGGTAAATCAACTATACATCCAAAATGAAATAGAGAAATGAAATTCCATGTTGAAGACCAATATTTCTAAAAAAATTGCTAATTTTTTGCACTCGACATATACGCTACCAAGAAACTATCTACGCTCGGTGTATACACTCCCAAAAAATTGCTAACTGTTTACACTCAGCGTATATGCTACCGAGAAACTATCTATGCTTGGCGTATATGCTCCCAAAAAATTGCTAACTGTTTACACTTGGTGTATACACTACTAAGAAACTATCTACGCTCGGCATATACGCTCCCAAAAAATTGCTAACTTTTTACACTCGGTGTATACGCTACCGAGAAACTATCTATGCTCGGCGTATACACTCCCAAAAAATTGCTAATTGTTTACACTCGATGTATACAATACCAAGAAAGTATCTACACTCGGTGTATACGCTCCCAAAAAATAAAATTGCTAACTATTTACACTCGGCATATATGCTGCCAAAAAAAAAACTATTTATGCTTGGTGTATACACTCCAAAAAAATTGCTAACTGTTTACACTCGGCATACACGTTGCCAAAAAAACTATTGCGTACAGACCCTACACGTTGCCAAGACCATCTATGCTCAGCGTACAGACCCTGTACACTGTCAAAACCGTCTACGCCCAGATAAAAAACATAAATGAAAATAATTAACAGAGATGAGATCAGAGCCTACCTGTGTGCCAGTCCAGACCACAATGGAATCCTAGGCCTAGGCAAACACTGCAGCATGATCTCGCTTTCTTCCGCGAAAGTCAATTCAGGCCCCTTCCTCCCTTGGCCTTCTACCTCCTTTCCCTTGCCAATTCTGGTGTCGTGTACACTAAATCTAGCGGGTCTACACTGGGTTTGGAGCCTCTACGCTCACGCTTATGCTGCATTTGGAGCCTCTATGCTCATTCTTACGCTGCATTTGGAGCCTCTACGCTCACGTTTACATTGAGTTTGGAGCCTCTATGCTCATGCTTATGCTGGATTTGGGCCTCTATGCTCATGCTTACACCGGGGTTTGGTGCTCTACGCTTACGCTGCGACTTAGGTTTACACTCATGCTCTGATCTGATGCAGGTTTACACTGCCCCTCACAACTGATAGCCTTACGCTATATATAGCCCCCCGCTGAAGCCGCTACCACCGCCACCTTCCATTTATTTATTTATTTTATTTTATTTTATCAAATTTATTCAAAAATGATTCAAAGTACAAAATGTGGGAAAATGCAAGACAAAATAACAACATAATGAACACTACCACATGGCATATTCCCTGGTAAACCAATTTTGGTTACTCACACTGAACATTCTGGCGCAAACTCTTCGGTACAGATTATACGTCAACAAGACATCATCAATCCACATTCGGCCCGGTAAGGCGTTAAACTGTCACATTCGGCCCGATAAGCCGCTAAACTGCCACATTCGGCTTGGTAAGGCATTAAACTACCACATTCGGTCTGGTAAGGCGTTAAATTTCCACATTCGGCCCGGTAAGGCGTTAAACTACCACATTCAGCCTGGTAAGGCCTTAAACTACCCTGCATCCCAGTACGATGATAAACCACCACCGTACACATATACATGATTTACGTTGCCAAGGAACACGTGACAACACCTACTAGCTCACTCTACTCTTTGTTTATTGGCAGGAGCAAGCCCAATGGATTATCAGCATTTATCCACACCATTGACCATCGATGGACCATACGGAAAGATCACAAGAGAAATTGACATAAATTCCATCAAGTTAGGTCTATCAACGGACGATGCAGTCATAGCCTCAACCCAACAAATGTTAGACAGCTACAAAGGTATGATAAAATCCCTCGACATAGAAGCTGATAACATCACTGAAGGCCTGTTGAATGAAACCCCCATCACTATGCCTGACGCTGAAATCAAGATATTAAAATTGAGTGCATTATTGCAACCTCAACTGGCCAAAGACATAGAAGATGTGCTTCGAGATAATATAAAAGCATTTGCTTGGTCTTACACTGACATGCCCGGGTTAGATCCTCGAATCATCTAGCACAATATTATACTCGATCCAAAATTAAGGCCAGTCAAACAAAAGGCATGAAAGGTTAAGCTTGAAGTAGCGTTAGTAGTTCGCAATGAGATCACCAAACTCTATCAGGTAGGTTTCATTGGGGCTGTAGACTACGCTGATTGGGTATCCAACATGGTCATTGTCCCGAAGAAGAACGGAAGCATTTTCCTATGCATTGACTTCCGGGACCTCAAGGTTGCAACCATAAAAGATGATTTCCCCCTACCCAGCATTGATCAACTTGTTGACTCAACTGCTAGGCACACCTTGTTATCTTTTATGGATGGTTTCTTAGGATATAACTAGATACGCGTTATCCTAGAGCATCATCTCCGAACTATCTTTATGACACCATGGGGTACCTTCTCCTACATGATGATGCCATTCGGTCTCAAGAACACTGGGGCCACATATCAAAGGGCAATGACATTTATTTTGAGTGATTACATACTTCAGTTGCTCAATGATTATGTAGATGACATTGCAATTAAATCGAAAACACCAGAGCAACACGTCCAAGATTTAGATTTGATCCTAAAACGTTGTTTAAAATATGAACTTAGGCTCAACCCAAAGAAATGTAGTTTTGGAGTAAAAACAGGCAAGATGCTAGGCTTTGTAGTGTCAGAAATAGGAATACGAGTGGACCTAGATAATGTTAAAGCTGTCATCAATCTAAAATCACCAAGCAACATTACTGAACTTCGGGGTCTACAAGGTAGACTAAAGTTCATCAGGCATTTCATAGAAAAGATGACAGACAAGTTAAAACCCATGAACCACTTGTTATGAAATAATGTTCATTTTGAATGGACTCAACAGTGTCAGGAAGCCTTTGACCACATTAAAATAGCACTGGCTCAGCTACCGATAGTGTACCCTCCATAGAACAATAAACCCTTATATATCTATCTCGCTACGTCGGACGCGTCTATCGCTTTTATTCTCTACTTGAAACGAGACGATGGGACTGAATCCCTATTTATTATTTGAGCCACGCATTAATGATCAAGCAACAATAGAGCCAGAGTTTCCAGACGAAAACGTGAGTGCGATAGACATAGTTCTCGATGAGTACGAAGCTATTTTGAACTTTGATGGAGCATCCACCTCTCGAGGGGGGAGTGCTACTACCATCATCACCTATCCCTCTAGGGAGATCCGACCCTTCGCATATTTCTTCAACTTTCACTGCACCAACAACATAGTAGATTATGAAGGTCTCATTAGGGGCCTTACGGCAACATTAGCTTCCAACATCACACGACTTGTGGTAAGGGGAGGCTCAGAACTGGTTTTAAACCAAGTCACAGGCATCTATACATGCAAAGCACAACATTTACAACCATACTGTGACTTAGCTAAACACTTAATGAAACAATTCGAAAACATGGATGTGCAACATGTCTCCAAAAATGATAACACCATTGCAGACGCACTTGCCACGCTAGCTCTAAACATATCGCCTGACATGTTCCATATGTTTCCAGGCTCTATAATCAGTTGTGCTAAACCCATAACTGATACTCTCGATGAATTACTGAACGCATCCGTTAGTTCAACACATGTGATAGAATGGTACAACGACATAAAAGAGTACCTTCTACATGGTGAAACACCGCAACACCTAATGAATGCGCAAAAGGATGCAGTACGAAAATGCTCTCGACAATATGCATTGATAGGGGACACGTTGTGTCATTGATCCTATGAAGGCATACTATTAAGATGAATTAGTAGTATTGATGCCCAAATAATCTTTGAGCAAGTACATGATGGATTATGCGGAGGGCACATAACACCTAAAGTGATGGCAACGAAAATAAGATGTTTAGGCTATTATTGGCCACACATGGAGTATGACTATCTCTCAAAGGCTAAAATGTGTAGTATCTATCAAACACATAGCAATCTAATAAATGTTCCACAAAATGAGCTACATACAGTGCAAATCACCTAGCCTTTTCAAAAGTAGGTGTTGGACCTTATCGGACCGATAACACCCTCATCTTCTGCAGGGAATAGCTTCATCATAACCGCGACAGAGTACTTCACCAAGTGGGTAGAAGCTATTCCCCTTAGAAAAACCACATCCAAACACATATGCAACTTCATTCTTGAACATATTGTGATCCGTTTTGGCATCCCCATGACCATCATCACTGATAATGGGCCACAATTCAGTAGTGCCGAAACCAAAACATTCTGTGAAAGCCTAGGGATCAAACATTCATTTTCATCCCCTTACTACCCTCAGAGCAATGGACAAGCTGAAGCCACAAACAAAACCATCATTACAATACTCAAAAAGATACTTACCAGAAGCAAGAAAAGATGGCACGAACAGCTAGTATACGCGCTGTGGGCTTATCGTACTACGCATCGGACCTCCACAGGTAAAACGCCATATAGTCTTTTTTATGGTTTAGAAGCTATTTTACCCTTAGAGTTATAGGTACCGTCTCTAAGGATCACACTCTCTGGACTCCTTGACGAAAGGCAAAACAATGACCTACGCATTCTTGACTTGGACTCGGTGGAAGAGGAACATATACGTGCACTCGAACAAATTGAGTGGTATCAAAAATGACAACGACAAAGCCATCAACACGATGTTCATAAGCGCCCCATCAAAGAAGGTAATCTTGTACTCAAAGCCATTCGGGAACACCTAGAAAAATTCTCAGCCAATTGGGAAGGGCCCTACTTGGTCACCAAGGTGTACGACAACGGAGCATTCAAGTTAGCTGACATGGAAGGGAATGAGCTTGCAAATCTAATCAATCACTTGTTCTTGAAACCATTTCATGTTTAAGCATGGACTCAGGTACGCGCCATCGTCTTGGCATCATGACGGTAAACTGATACCACAACTCATCATGGCATCATGACGGTAAACTAATACCATAGCTCATCCTGGCATCATGACGGTAAACCAATACCACAGCTCATCCTAGCATCATGATGGTAAACTGATACCACAGCTTGTCCTGGCATCATGACGGTAAACCAATACCATAGCTCGTATTAGCATCATGGCGGTAAACTGATACCACAGCTAGTCCTGGCATCATGATGGTAAACTGATACCACAGCTCATCCTGGCATCATGATGGTAAACTGATACCACAGCTCATCCTGGCATCATGATGATAAATTGGTACCATAGAATGTCTGCAATGACAATAAACTAGCACCTGTCTAGTATGACATTAAACTTCCACAGTCTCATCTGCCAGAGTCTGCTAAGACTATAAACTAGTTTGCCTCTTCATAGTCTGCCACGACCATAAACTAGCATCGTATTGTCCGCTGCGACGCTAAACTGGCAACGTCCAACGGGTTATGATGTAAAACTAACCGACGATAGTCCGCTACGACTATAAACTGGTAGCTTCATCTTTAGTCTCTTGATCTGTGGCTGCATTCAAACTTCATCAGAGTCGCTACCTCACTCACCATCAGCCAATCCTGATAATATTTCTGCTATTCTTATATAGTCCCTGAGATATCATCTGTTGCCTGAATTTCATTAGTTGTTGTTCACGCTTGAAATGTTTGCTAACTCGTTCACTTGTGGTTTTCTTGTCTTCTTGGAGTTGTGTTTGCAGGATGACATCTAGTGGTGTTCGTACACGGATACACTTCATCATGGTGACAAGGTGCCCCATTGTTTCTGATGCATGCAACCAGGTTAATCAATCTGTTCAAAAGTACATTCCCCTATTCCCAATACATTCTCCATTTCCCCAAGACTCTTATTCCCTTTCCTACCTAGTTACAGTTCTGAGATACACCCAGTACACCCCAAAATTTTGAGCACACTATTACATGCTGCAACACTCTCAAGCAATTGCAACACACAATACGGCACATGAATATGAGTGTAAAATTGAAAGAAAGCTCTCACAAGAAAAATGCTCATGTCTAATACAATCAAGTAACATCTCGTTGCGTGGATTTGGCTCTCTGCCAACAGGTTCCCTTGAAATACTAAACAAAGGCCCTGTTCCTCCAAAGAATGCAACACATCATCACATGGCTTTAGTTTTGCCAACAAGTCTTCTCAAACACTAAACAAGGATCTTGTTCCGCCAAAGGATGCACATCTCATGTCTTGATGTCAAGTCTACCAAACAATGGCTATTGACGATGATTGGCATGACCCGTATACACATCAAAACATTCCCTTTACCATGCACAATCCCTTTTCCGTGCACAATCCCTTGGTCAGTTACCAATCCCTGCAATTTCCATTTCCTTATCTAGCTATAAACTTCATCTCTCCAATCCCATGTACTACTAAACATGATACGATGACATCTGGCCAGGTGCCAAAGGACAATGTTTCTACCAAGTTTCTTATGGTGTTTTTTACTTCTTTGTCAATGCTTCTTGGGTCGATTCCTTCAACCGTCAACAAAGAGGGGCCAATGAAACACCATAAAAATCTGAGCTTAGTACTTCCCTAGGACCCGTAGATGACCATGGTGACATCTAGTATCAAACATGGCAACTCCTAAGCTCCAGATGCTTAGTTTTCACTAAGTATGTAGCATACATGCCCAGCGTACAGGCCCAGTGTACATGCCCAGCGTATACGCCTCACATGTATGCCCAGCACTGATGTGTATGCCCAACATGGGATTCCAAAGACAGCATGTAAATAGCACTCCAGAGTAAGACTTGGTACAAGGCATCAACTCACAGGAACAAAGGAATTAGCAGGTGACATCACGGGCTCCAGAAGGATGAATTTTGGTCTCAACATCATGTACTTCAAAGTTTATACGCGGAGCATGTGCATCCCGTGCGCCAATGTAGATGCCTAGCGTATACGCTCAGCGTAGATGCTCAGCGTATACGCCCAGCAACGTATATGCCTGGCATAGACAATGTGTACACCCAGTATACCAATCAAAGCTCTCTAGAACCGTGTCAGATCAAGGCCAACTGAGCTGAACATCCACAGGCAACATTCTCGTGACATTTGAATGCAAATTCGAGCGTCAAATGACTTTTTTGGTTCCAATCAAGTCTGTACGCCAAGTTCACATGCCTAGCATGTATACGCCGACGTATAGCACTATACGCTGGCATACAGCAGTATACGCTTGCGTACAACATGCTGAACACTTGTAAAATTTCATTCTTTCACACTCAGTCAACATGCCACATGTTACTTGACGTGAGAGTCCAGCACTCTGCAGCCAATCATTCCCCCTCAGATCCGAGTCTAATGTCTAAACCCATATAAAAGCTCTGATTTTTGACCAGATCAAAGGGGGGAAAAATTAAAAAGCATCTTGGCAAAAATCGGGGTAGACCACACTAAGAAAATTGAGAACCCTGCATCCTACATGCTGGACTTCAACTCTATATGCTGAACATAAAACCTCTATGCTATGCTTGCGGCCCGAAATAGCACATGGTCACATCCCTGCATTCATCGGGGCTCTTTATCCGCGTTGTGTCAGATCCACAATTGCATTAAGACCGGTGCAATGTAATTTCCATTAAGCAATAACATTGCCACATTTTTGCTAAGATTTGTTACAGTTTTATCGTTCATTCTTGCATGCTCATCGTTTACATTCTTGTACGTATACACTCAGTTCTACATTAGTTACACCATTTACGTATAACCCAGCGTACAGCATAACGGTGTACGCTCAGGGAAATCCTTGTCTAATCCATGTGCGGACCACTCAAGGTACTCTACTTTCGTTAATTCTAGCTTGCCCTCAAGCGAAGGTAGGGTCTTATGTGCTTGTCTAGTAATCTCTCGGTCTCTGTTCAATTCCAGCCGACGACCGACGATTTCGGATAGTACACCCTCCATATTTGCTAGCCTCAAAATCCAAAAATGATACTTCTTTGGTCCACATATGATATATTACTGGCATGGACTTTTTTTGTCTTAAGCTACATAGAAGAAGCATCTACTATGATACATTCATATAAATATAGGGTTAGAATTTGACACTTTTTAAGGCTTATTTGATTTTGTCGTAAAATTCACTAATTTTTCTATGTGATATGTTGTTAAAATGCTAAAACAAATTGAAAGATATGTCAATTTGAAGTGTTAAAATTTGAAAAAGGCATTTCATTTTAAAATAAATCAAGGTACACGTAAGAAAATCTCTTACCGTTTCCTGTTTTTATAATTTATATTCATAATTAAAAATTAAGTTATACTACAACATTTAATGTTGATTTTAAATTTCTTTTAATCTATTTTTTAATAATAATAATAATTTTCAATTATTCATAGTGATGATACCTTTTAACTACAAATAAATATATTTATACCTATGCTTGTTTGATTCTACGCAAAGTATTAGGAATTGAGTGCAATTCATAAGAAAGTTCTGCAACTTAAATTTAATACCTTATGAGTAGAAATCTTTAATTATAATTTTATTTACTATAATATCTTTATGATTCAAAAAAAAATTTCAAATATACCTATGATTTGTAGTTATGTGAATCATGTTATTCTATGCTCCTAAGATTTTTAATCTTGTGAAGCATAGATTTGTATTTAGAGAGTATTTACTAAAATTTTGAAATTCCAACATTGCATAGACAAATGCTTTCTATCATAACATGTGAGTAACATAAAGATAAATTGTCATTCATATAGGTGTATATTCTTTAGAAAGTCTTCATCCCTCAACTAGGAAAATTCTCCCTAGAAAATAGGATGATGAATGCAAACTATAGAATGAGAGAATGAATTTCTAACATTAAGAGTTCAAAAAGCCATGGATGTTGGCATTTCAACGATTAATGGGAATTGATTAATGTTCTTGAAGGAAATTATTTATCATAAAATTTTCTCACTTGTAATAGAATTAACATCTCTTAAATCCTTGCTATTAATGTAGCAACTTATATTTAGAACAAATGGATGTGAAACTAGTTTTCTTCCTCAATGGTAATGTTAGGGATATACTAAAATAAGGAAGCATATGGTTTGTGAACATGCACCAAGGATGTGAAATAAAATATTTATTAACCACATGTTGAGTCTTTTCTTTACCTTGAATGACTATTAAGAGCCCTAACTTTAGCCTATGAGACTTGCATATCAAAATTCTTGGCATACGCCTAGAAGACTTGTTTGTATGTTGAAGGTCTTGGCATAAGCCTGGAGGAGTTCTATGTATGTCAAATGTCCTTGCATAGTTCTAGAGGACTCATATGTATGTCAAAATTCTTAGTAGAAGCCTAGAGGACTTGTGTATGTATGTAAAGAGTACAAATAAAAAACATCTTATTATACTGTTATATGTTGGTGACATATTAATAGTAAGAAGTGGCATCCACATTGATAGCAATAGAATGACATACATGAATTGATAAAAGTGACATATATAAAATTTAGAAAAATTATAAAAGAAGAATACATGAAATTGAGAAGTCAAATCCTTTCTCAATTTTAGATTTTTTTTTAAAAGGAAAATCTTGGTGTTGCATAAAAAAGTTTTAGGAATGAAATTTTGATGAGATTGGGTTAACAAAAGAGGGTTTGTCTTGGACAATATATATATGTTGAAAAAATTTGATATGTAATATTTCAAGTTGGTAACTACACCTTGTGAAACTAGAATGAAATTTTCAATTAAATAATGCCAAAAGAAGAAAGAAAGCTCATGATAAGAATTCTCTATGCTAGTGCTATTAGCAATTTGATGTGTGTGATTGTCAATACTAGATCTAATATTGTATATATTGTTAAAAAAGTTAGCAAGTATATGTCCAATCTAGAGAAATAACACTAGATCATTGCATAATGAGTTGTCTAGTATCCTTGTGATATTGTGAACTTTGGTATTTTTTATTAAAGCAGTCCATCCTTTGTACATGGCTATGTGAATGCTAATTAGGGTATGATTTTAGATAATAAAAAAATCAACTAGTGGGTATGTGTTTAATCTCTTTAGTGGTATCTCATGGAGAATCCAATTGTAGTTTTTTGTAGCTTAATATAACACCCATGAGTGCATCCCACCCCCACAAAACCAACCCCATCTCCTCCCACCCTCCCCATATCTAACCCAAGCCTAGCTTAGAAATGGAGCATGTACTAGCATATCATTGGAATCACAACATGTCATGCATGAGTAGATAGAAAAAATACAATGGAAAGCTATAAACCGTTTCATAAAAATCTTATGAATAAAGTAATAAAGTGTGATATAAATACACATACATACACCAAGCTATATATATGCATATAAACCAAAATGTTGTATCATGCATAACACTACTAAACTACTTTTTTAGACCATACGTACTTCCAACCTAAAATAACATAGTACATAAGTCAAGATATCTAATACATATATTGTCAATATGTACATCATATATTCACTATACAAGTAATCAATAGCTCATGAACTAGCTATACCTATACCATTAATGAATACATTCATCTCTCTCATAAAAATATATAATAAGAAGCATAAGAATATGGAACCAAGGTCTCCATCACCTCCCTTAGGTTTGATGGCCTTGTAAGCTTATAGCTTCATCTCTTGCATAAAAAGGAGGTCAAAACAAGATTGAATGATAGCTTTTATATATCCCTTGTACATTGGAAGTTTGATATTATGTTGGAAGAGAGGTGTCTAGCATGTTGAATAACATGCAACTAGGTTAATACATGTCATGTAATAACAAGCATTTTAAATATCACATTTGTATTCAAACATCAGATAATTTATTACTTTAAAATACCCAATCTAGTAAGATTAATAGTAGAATAGCCATTTTCATTACGATTAATATAATATACATAGTTCATCCTATTAGCATCACATAGCCATACTACTAGATAGCCAATCATAGGATACATCTATATCCATACATAACTAGGCTCTACTATAAATAATACCCATAAATAATAATAACATGTACATAGTCATATCTTACTCATAACTAGTGCTCTAAGGAATCACAAATATAATTACATAAATCCCATATAACAAATAACACATCCATACTCGATGTAATGTATGATATTATTGACATGAGTACTCGGTGAAACTGTTTTATTAGTTTTTCTATTAGTTCATTCCATTACCATTGTTAGAACATGTTGTCTCATCTATACCCCTAGGCTACTAACCTTATAGAGGATAGATCTATGTATATACAAATGCCCCAAAATCATAAATCAATCATAGGCCCTACCTATACTCTCCCAATCTTGATATGAGAACTACAATAAGAGCCTTGTTGATGTATCATAACAAGGATAAATCCAACACCTCTAGTGTACCTCATCACCCACTAGTTTAGAACCTCATGTTAGCTCCATCTATCACAATGTTGTGATCAATATGTGTATTGCATATACAATCCATATCATATAACATAACCCATTAATCCATGATAATGGCCACAACCAACAAGTGCTTGTAGCAAGCACCCTTGACTATTATACCATAGCATTTATGAAATAAATATATAAATAGTACACATGTTTAATGATCATATCATAATTACTATCATGATCATATACACATTTATATATCAAATCACAAACATTATAACCAACAAAGTATGCTTATAGTAATAATCCCCTAGTAAAGAGATATGATCCCAAGACATTACTATATCAACTCACAACTAGCATGAGCCACACATTACTTTTTGTACATTTCCCACAACCTAAGCATAACTCATACTTACTTTGTCTCCCTTGTTATTTTCTCATTATGATCATAGCATAACTCACACTGGGCTCATGCCCCACATGATTGTTAATCCTGATTCTATTCATCATAATTCAACTATGACTATTTGAAATAGAAAAATTCCCATAATTCCTCAGCTATAATTACATCACTAGTTGTGACCTATTCAAACCCCTGATGTAACTTTTCCATTGGTGGACTACAAGTATTAATGACTTGTGCTTCAATAAAATAATTAGGTAGGAAAATATAACAATATAAAACAATCTCATGTGCATGTAATAAACCAAGAAAATCTTGCATAGGAACCTATGCCAGATTTACAATGCACTTAAGATATAACAATGAATCTCTATGACCCTTGGAATCCACAAAATCCATCTAGGTATATGAATTCAATATTAATATCTAGTTGTATCAATCACAAAAACTAAATTACCCATATGTCAAGAAAATGTTTGCAATTACCAAACATGCAATTCAGAAACTCTATCCCATTGAATGACACCCATGAGTATACACATGAATATAAGATGGCAAAAATAAGAGATAGGTAATTTTTCACATGGTTCTAAGCAAATATATGAGGGATTTATTGGTTAATTCAAGTTTCCCATTAGGTTGTGTATAATATGGAGATGAGAATAATTGAGTAATTTCTTATTGATCACAAAATTTGGCTAGTACTTTGTGCTTGAATTAAGGCCCATTATCAGTTACAATATGGATGGAAATACCAAATCTAGGATATATGTGATCCAAAATAAAATAATAAATATACTTAGAAGTTGTAGGTTTTAATGGAATAGCTTCAAGTCCCTTCATAAAATATTCAGTAGCTTTCAAAATGATCTAAGGAATAGAAGAAGATGAGTGATTAATAGAACCTATGAGATCTAGCCATATGATTTCCAAAGTCCTAAGCATTTAATAAGGCACATAAATATGTGGAGAATGATGTTGAGATGTATCTCAAATTTTGACCCATCGAATGTGCATTCCTAGACATTATAGACTACTAATATCCTAATGAAATAATACAACTTATCAAAGATCATGAACGAAAGTGACCATCACATACACTAGAATAAACCTATTCTAAAAAGTTATATACTTTTTTTTTACTTAGATAATGTTAAAGAAAACCTAATGTAAAAATATGACATAAAATTCCAAGATCAACAATACAAAGATGTTTACAGAGAGTGTCATTTTCTAAATAAGATAAACATTTGGAAAGTTCTTCAATTTGCAACTATTATATGATATCACAACATTGTTCATATACTTTTAAGTTAACCAAGATAATTCATTGTATATCTATAATAATGATAGTTGTGTTTTACATTAAGTAAGATAAACAATCTCTAAAGAAAGTAGGATCAATAAGAACAAAAAAAATAGCTAGTATGTCAACAAACATGTTTTATGAGCAATGGATATGTGTGAATAAACATAGTCTAGATATAGTTATTAAGTCTAGATAACTATTTTTCATTAAGTCTAGATATAGTTAAACCTATTTATCTTTCCAATCATTTTCATTGCTTACCTAGTGTACAACAAATTGGGGGTCACCATGAATGAAAAGCCTTTTAATACCAAGTTGAAGTGCTAAGAGCAAACCTTGATTTAGATCTAAATATTCTACCATATTGTTAATGCATGAAAAAGTGAATTTTTAAGTTTGATAAATAGGATATATACCTTGGCATTGAATTACACAAGCCATGATAGAACCTTGAGCTATGTGGGTACCATTAAAGAAAAATCACTTATTGAAATCCTCATGTATTAGCAATGGAGTTAGAGCTAGAAAAGGGACAATATCATTCTTACTCTTTTTCTTAGGAGGGATGTTGGATGTTAATAGTGGAAGGTTCAAAGAGTGGAACTATCGTAAGGAGATCCATGACGAATTATTCCATAATCAAGTGTTGGGCAACGTTGGATAAGTCAATATTGATTAGAAATGTCATCTATGTTGCTATGTATTTATTATCATATGAATTGGTAGTGATAGAGTGTAAAATGTTATCTTCAAAAATGACATGAACATTTTTTCCTAGTAGATAGTGTTTTCATTTCTTAAGGATAAAGAAAAGGCCTAAGTAAGAATTTTCCATGTTCATGTAATACATTTCACATTCAAAGAATATATGAAAGATGTAGTCAATAAGGAGATTGATACCATCTTCACATCATTAGCAAAGCATGATCACAATAGAGTGATTACATTTAAAAAGGTAGAAATAAAAAGGAGGATCAAATTAAGGAGGATGAAGAAAGGAAAGGTAGTTAAGGACATGCTTGATTGCATAGGTTACATCAAAAGCCTCCTAACACTTTGATTTCTAGTTGAAAGTTATAAATTTCTTAAGAAGGTGAGAAAGGAGATGAAAATAGTCAATTACATAGCATATGAAATGGTCAATCGATTAAAGTCTATCTTGTAAAATATGCATGTCATTAAGACACAGATAGTGGAAGGTACATAATTACTTCAACTTTGTCAATATCTACTATAATACCATTTGCTGAAACTAATCATTGATTAGAATAGGTTTGTAATCTAAGAAGGAAAGGTTAGTTTAAAGAATTAAGACTTCACTGATGATATCAAGTGTAGAGATGATGGAATCCATGTGGTCGAATAGGGAAAAATCAATCAAATCCTAATTGAAAAGATGAAATGTTTGGCCATGGGTTTAGTCCAAGGTAAGAAATTTGAATTGAGATTAAGATAGGATCCATGACCTATAAAGCATGATAGAGAAAAATAATTACACAAACCAAGACCAAAATTTTAAAAAGTTAGAAAAATTTACAAGTTATTTGCATAATAGAGGTAAAAGTTAGAAAAAGTTTCCTGAAGTATTTTAAGAGAAAAGAGTGAAAAATTTTGTATGTTTCTACATGATTTTGTTATTTAGATTTAAATATATTTTAGTTTGGAATATTTCATGAGTTTATTATTTAGATTGAAATATATTTTAGTATTTCAAGGCTTTATAAAACACTAAAACTAAAGATTCATTATCACAGATATTTCCATTATTTACTTTACAAGTTATGTGTAATAGTTTATTTCAACTTGAGACTATTTTTTAAAACATGTTAATCATTATAGTATTCATAAAAAATAAAATGAATTTATGAAAAAGTATTTTCAAAATAGTTTAAAAACTTTTATAATTTATTTCCATTTGATATTTAAATTTTATTGATTTTAAATATGATTTTTCTTATTACATTTTTGTGAAGAGTCCCCCATTTTCTAATGAAATTCAAAATTTTCAGACTATGCATTTTACAATACTTAAGTGCAATTTTGTAAAAAAGCAAAACAAGCACATGAAGGTAGTAAAATGTGGTAGCTGTTTTACAATACTTAAGTGTAATTTTGTTAAAAAGAAAAACAAACACACTATAGCAGTAAAATATGGCAAAACCATAGAAAGAAAAATAAAAAAGCTCATCTATCATTTTACAATACTTGAGTATAATTTTGTAAAAAATAAAAATAAGCCCACTATGGTAGTAAAATGCAATAGAATTGTTGAAAGAAAAATAAAAAAGCTTGTATGTGATCTATATAAATAGAGAAATAGAGTAGTCTTCTTCCAGGAGTTTGAGCATTGTAGATAGAATTCTAGATTAGTATATTTAGTGTAGTTTGTTGCTTTGCAACACAATTCATAAAGGATGACCAAAGAAAAGATAGCAATCAAGTATGAGAAAGATTCAACCTTGTAATTGAAGAGATTCAAAGACAAAAAGAAGGGTGCACTTAGCAAAAAAAAATAGCTAGGCATATTAATTGGTGTAAAAGTTCTCTTGCTTATGTAATTTGAAGAAAATGATAGTATTATGTGCATGTCATCTGTTTCCAAGAATGTGTTGAAGAATTTTTTTCCCATTGTTAGATTCAAGGGTACCTTAGATTATGAATCCATCCCAAATATAGATGAGAATAGCAATCTTGAAAATCCATCACAATATACTAATTTGCTAAACCTCCAACCATTATTTTCTCTAGAGGTTTCTATGGATACACCATCTCCATCTAGTTCTTTGTATTCTTGGCTCCAATCACTAGATTTTCCTACAAATTCCTATGGAGATGACATGCCAAACAATTCTATTACTTTTTCTTCAAATCTTGATAAGATTTGAAAAACCTCGATACATCCTCTTTATGAAAATTATGGTAAGGTCCTTGTACCACTTTCTAATCATACCATGTTTTCTTTAGCAGGCTTTCCTTTAGTTTAAACAAGTTTGGGTAGTGTTTGCATGCAGTTGGGGGTGCATAGCAAATTCTAGATGATTCAATTGCTAAGTAGTTTACCACTTGTGCTGATGTTTCCATGATCTCACTAGGAGCTACTAGGCAAATTCTTAATGTTCCAGTCCCTTAGTAGATTCTGAGTTTACAAGACCTTTTATTTTAACAAATTACAGAGGTTTGAACTACTGACAAGATTTGGAGTTTTTCAGAACCATCAACACAACAACATCCAGAGCTCTATGATGCTCACGAGAAAATTTTGAACTTTCAAGAACCATCAATGGTTTCACTTGATTTTGGTGCCTTAGCTTTTGAAAACCAAATTAGTTGGATTTGGAAGAATGTATAAAAGAACTAGAAATTATGTTACCTCAGGTGGACAGGAAGTTGAAGTCCACAAAAGAACCTCAGCATCCACCTCTTGAAGATATTTGTGCTAATTTCCTACCTCTTGATGATATTTATGCTAATTTCCTTACATTTGAAGGAGGAGAACTAGAGAAGGACGACTTTGTGCAAATGATAGACAACCCATGTTGTAAAGAATTGTTGAATGAATTGATTTTTTTAATGCTTACAAAGTGCTTGCAAAATATAAGTAGGATTGTAATATGTAGCTATCTCGTACACAAATACCATTATAGGTCCTTCTACAATGTCATTTTCTTTTATTGTTCACTTCTGTAATCATATATATATATAAACTATGAATATTTTTGTAATGTCATTTTGCTCTCTTAAATAAAAAAAAAGATTTATTGGAAACCTTCTTTTTGCTTTGTAAAATAAAGAACAAATAGTTTATGATCTCAAATCCTAACTTTATTAAATACAAAGAATCTTTCAATGCAAAAGAGAACACTAAATCAAAAATTAGCGTCAGATTTAGTTCAAAGGATTTTATTATGAAAGAAGCAAAATGATGCAGCAGAAAAATGAGGGAAAGAAAGTTAAACAATAAATGAAAGAATACCAATACAAAGGAAAAATGAAATAATGAACATAAGAAAATAGTAGAGTAATGGCACTTGAATAACCATTGTGATCCACCCAAGAACCATAGCTGCAAATTTTGTACCTAATTTTAGAATGTATGAAAGTGATTTTTAGAGCTGAATTTTGCATTAAAGCATCTGATAACTACTTTTGAAAGGAGTTTGGAGTTTGGTTTATGCTTTCTTGCTTTCTTTGGATCCATGACAAAATTTTGCCTTCATCTTTTGTGTACAAGAAGTTGAAAGTGTATCAGCCACCCTCTTTTATGCATTAGAGTGATATGCAAATAAATGAATAGTAAACAATAGCCAAAAACTTTGGCAAAATTTCTTGTTAAAGTTAAAGCAATTATATGATCTAAATTATCAAGAACCTAATAATATATTAGGTGATTGCAGTTTCAAACATTGCCATTAAATCAACTCATGATTAGGTGATTGCATGTAATAAATGGAAAATTTTCATGCATATAAGCATAGGCCATAAATCAATGATGCATAACTCATTTACTTGGAACACATAGCTTTTAATTTGCAAGTTACTATATTGTTTCCAAAGTGTATGCTTGGACATGTGCCAACCATGTAAAACCATAGTCAAATGCTTAACATACTTAAATAGTTAACCTATGTTGATAAAATAAAGAACCTAGATAATAAATAAAGGTGAAGAGTTAAAATTTAGCATTGCATTTCGAGCCAATTTCTCATTTTTAGTAATTTAAGTTGAAAAACCTACTCCCATTTATTACTAGTAAAAAAATCAATATGTATAGTCTTTGCCTCTAATTTTTATGAATGCTTTTTAAGGTGATAATTCAAGCCATGATTATTACCAACATCATAATGCAAAGTCAAATTATAGTCATTGCTATTATAACTTTGATTATATCATGGAATGTTGAGTTATAATTTGACTATGTCTTGGAGATAAATGAAAACAAAGATAATGAGAACTTAAGCAAAGCTTGTTAATAGCATTTTTATAATTGATGGAAATAATAGCTAAGAGATGGTGATCTTCTACATTTAATTTATTAGATCTAATATGGTATAAATAAAATTAGCTTGTCTTCAACATTAGCCCACATCTGTGTTAAAACCTTCTATTGTTTAAAAAAATTTCAATTATAATATGCACCACTTCTACTCACTGTTATTTATGACTCATAGCTATCTATCCTATCCATTAGTATAGGGATTTCATAATATGTTACTTGAGAACCATCTATCCAATCTTGCAAAGCACTTATTCTTAACTCATCAGATAGTTTTGTTGCTCATAACCAAAATGTCTTTTAAACAAACACTCTAATTGTAGAAAGCTTGAGTTTTAGTGTACCATCTTATTCAATGATTATCCTATGGCTAGACTAGAAATTGATGCCATTATGATTATTTTTAGATATTTCTATCATATAAAATGCTCAAAATTTTTGAATACTTCTATCTGCCAGTACTTCTCGAAGATGCTTATTATTTACAAGATGATAAATCAAATTTTTTGATAGTAATGATATTGTAGTTACAATATCATATCTATGATGTCATAGATACATTATCGAAACTCATGATATGTTATTATATAAATGATATCATGGGGTGCATGCTAGCCTATAAAAGCAACACTTAGGTGCATGGATGTACAGTAGATTTAATAACATAGTAGCAGAACTCTTTTAGTTTGTTTTCGTAATTTTAGCTTTTAGTACTTAGCAATGTGTACTTGTAGTGTGATGTTAAATGATTGAATGGGGTCTCTATTCGAGTGTGATGTACTTTGATGCATTGCATTATTGGAAATAAAGATCCAAATTACTTTCCATCATTGTATCAATACTTAGTTTTATTTCTTTTTTATTTAGTTTAATGTTTATCATGTTCATAGTTACTAATTCACTTTCAATGCACTTTATTATTCTTATCATTAAGCAGAATGAGTACCACTATAATTAGTGTGAATGGAAGATCAGGATTGGTTACTCATTGCATAGGTTAGATTAGATTCATTTACTATTACTTATATCTAGAAACTATTACTTTTATTTCATGTTATCTAGAAGCACTATGGCCCATAAAACATCATGTATCATATGCCTCATCGTGACTTAAACCATACACATTGAATTTACTAAGCCATGTGGGAAGACAATGATGATGAACTCTAACTAGTTACATAATGACATTGTCTTATCTATGGAATTTGATTGGGATCATGCATAAACACTCATATATCATATGGTTGGGTGTTGGATGCTCCACCACTCATCATTGGCATTTTTTCTAGGGACAAGTTCATGTTATGTTAAGTAATTAATTTTTCAAAGTTCATTGTATCTGAAACTTAAAGTCAAATCTAACAACTATAAGTAAAGCACACTTTTAATATAAACCATCTAAAACTATAACATGTTTTTAGATCATGATTAACCATCACTTGTCAAGGAGATGAGAAGAAGCAGTGACAAAATTATTTAATAAGAAGAATGAGGGATGCTAATGTAGACATGAATCACTTATGATCATAGTGATCTATACCATCTAGACTTTACTTCCATCTTTCATTTAGACAAGTAAGTAAGGTGGAGAGACATACAAGACAACATAGTCTTGCCTCTAAAACATGTAGTAGTGAACATGCTACAAAATACTCTAAAGGAGATTCATTTGGACTAGATTCAAAAAAGCTATCATGTGACTCAATACATGACCAGATGCTATGAACTCAAAAAGTAGTAGATGATAAGAGTTGTTGCCATAGGAATCAAACAAATACATAGAAAAGAAATGCAGACTAACACTTATGTAATCATAAAAGAACTTGATGCTTATCAATTCATTTCAAAACAACTCCACTAGAATCATGAGAAGCCTTCAAAGGCACATGTCATCATATTAGAGGAACCTATCAAAGCCTAACTTCATTCTACTTTGGTAGAAACACACAAGAACAAGGCTACTAACTTAAGATACAAGTGGGACTCTAGGATAAGAGATCTTTCTCAAACTTATAGAGAGACATAAAAGAGTTCAAAAAGGGGAACCAGCTGGCACTATTCTTCTACCATCTCATTTGCTTCATCATGATTGTTGAAGGATTCTAATAAGAGAAGACATAAGTATAGAAACTTTGATAAGGAAGAAAGGTGAACTCATGGTCATCATGGTAGATATTCAAGGTACTTTGATTTAAAATATGAACAATGTGAAAGAAGGAGAAGAAGAAATAGAAGAGATTATCAAGAGAAATATGAGGATAAAAGGGGTCACCACTATAACAAAGCATACAAACCTGATCATGATGATGAATCCCTTATGGAAATCCAAAACATGATCAATATTCAAGAAGCTATCTACATACCAACTAGGCACATGAGAGATAGTTATATCAAATAACTAGATATGAACAACATGCCATGATTTTAAGCTGGTTATAACGTTGATCCCTAGCATCACCTTCAAGCATTCCATGATGCTTGTGCCCTTCAAAGCATAGAGAGTCATTGGTAGAAATTGAAGTTTTTTTCTAGAATACTTGTGAAGGAAGAAAAAAGTTGGTAGAGGTTACTAGAACCTAAATCCATTAGATGCTGGAGTACCATGCTTGAAATCTTTAATGATACATATCAGACCTATTCATGAGTGTCAAATATAAGAAAATAAATCCAAAATTGGAAACAAGGAACACATAAAACACTTGATGTGGTAATGGGTAGATATTATTTAATATTGCATAAAGGCCCAGGCCATGGATTTTCATCCAATGAATATCTTAGGCACATCATAGATGGGCTAAGAAGTGAAACCAGAGAGATCCTTGGGGTTTACACCTAGGGAAGATTATCAGAATTGATTGTCCATTACATTTAAAGATTGATTGATCAAGTGACAAAAGAAGAAGATGAACATAGAAAAAGAGAATTAGTGAAAGAGTACAATAGGAATCCATAAATAAGAAAAATAGATGCATGGGTATGTGATACCTAAGAGGAAGAAACCATGGACCAAGTAATCCAAAAAGAGACACTACCAATCCAAAAATCTATTGCCAATGTAACAACATAGGTAGTAAAAATGTGGGATTTATTTGATGAAACGTGCCTCATAGTGTTAAAGATTATGGAAACACAAGCAAAGCATGCCTTCATAAGAGGTAAAGAAAAAGAAAGAAGAAAGTACTTGGAATGCAAAGCAAAGTTGCTTCAATAGTTGAGGTCTCAGATACTGGCTCTATAGCTTATGAAGATTGTATTGTGTATTACAATGAACATCCTAAGAGATGAAATCTGGTTATGAAACATCTTCGAGAAAAAGGGGAATATGAAGTTAACCCCAAACTTGTTCAAAAATGGGCATCCAAACAATTACCTTATTCTCAAGGTAACTACTAAAATAACCTTCAACCAATATACTATCCTAGTGGAGCTTTGCCTTAGCCATCGGAGCACTATTATTAGTAGTGGTAGCAACCTCAATCATGGGCTATGAGATAGCTACATCAATGGTATCCATATCGACAACCTAATTCTTATGGATACTATGTATAATGTCTAATATCATTAGTGAACATGATTGTTTAGGCCCCATAGTACTATTTAGTGTAATACCATAGACCAATACCCCCAAGGACTGATCACAATTCATGTGTGCATCCACTGACAACTAGACCTTCTACTGAACACTTAAATCCTATGCCACTAGTGCCATCTTCTATCATGCAGGGGGATTTTCCATCACAACCGCAACCAAGGAATGTTACAAGGGTAGTTAATATGCGTGAAGGGAAGGTTACTCATGAGTCTCAACTTAGGCAATGACCATTTTTCTAAACAAGTCTGAATGGGGAACATGTCTAATTCCACCCCAATCACATCAAGCCCTTATGAATGTAATAAGCTTCCAACCTCATTACGTTTAAATGTCATAACTATCATGCTTACATAAATAGTAACCCATTGGATCAAGGTAGGGGCTCTTTCATGGAAATGAACTAATCAAGGAAGTTCCTTAGTTTATCTTTGAATAGCTAGGAATTTACCATGCAAGGCTCTATTAGACTTAGGTTCGGGGGTGAATTTGATCTCTTACAAAACATATCAAGAATGGTACCTACCACCATTAGAAGAGTGCAACATTAGGTTGGAGATTGCAAATCATTCTATCACCACTACTTTGGAATAGATTGATGATGTAGTGATCATTGTCAATGGATGGTCCTATCTAGTCGATTTTCTAGTAATGAATATAAAAAATGTTGATAAGGAATTTCCAATAATTATGGGAAGGACATGGTCTATCAAAATTGACACTAAGATAAGTATGAAAGATTTATTAATTGAGATTTCTAAGGAAGATGCACATTATACACACATAGCAAATCCTGTGCATAACTGTTGAAAGTAAAGGGTGCAATACTAGACCAACACTTCAGAACATCAACATAGTTACTGTTCTAGTACACATAAACAACAATAAACAACTAGTGTGTACAAACAAAAGACACCCTGTGGCCACTAATTAAGGACCTTAATCTATCTAATACATGCATGGAAACATCTAAAACACACACTAATTTACAAACTAAGAAAATGACTCTAACTAAGAGCCTAAAATGAAACAATTAACTCATAATTATATACCAAAAGGGAAAGAGAACAAGAATTTAAATGATAATGATAGAAAAGTTACATCACTAAAGATGGTAGCTGAACCACCTACAATGTATGACCTAGACGATTTAGGGAGCATTTTCCGAATACTCACCCATGAGATCAGTTGTGGGGGAGATACCTTACTTTGATTTCTCAATTAATAAGTGATTTTTCTAATTTTTTTCTAATTATTTTTATTTTTTACATTCTTTGATATCTTCTCATTCTTTATACTTTTTCATTTCTTCAATTTTTCATATTCTTTTACATTTTTCATTCTTTTAACATTTTTCATTCTTTATAATTTTTCATAATTTTTCTATCTTTTTCATTTTTCTTATTCTTTGTTTTTAAATCCTTTGTAAATAATTTTGATTGTTAATAAAACAAATTAACATAAAGGCAAGGTGCAACCCACCAAGCTAAATATTTTTCTATGTTATCAAGTCACAAGAGACTGATTATTTGCACAATGAGCCCACATCATCCATCCATTCATTCCATTGATAAAAGGTTCTTACCATGGCCGTAATGATATTCTTTCCATAATGAAACTAAGAATAAACTTATGATCATTATGCCTGGATAGAAAATTGAAGAACTAAGGGAAAATGAAAAGAGTGTGACATCAAGGGAACTTATGGATTCTTTTTAGATTATTATTGTAAGTTCTATCATGTTACTAAGGTTGTATTATATCCTTGTAGATCTAAATAATAATGGAAGTAAGAGTAAAATAAGTGCTACCTTAAAAGGTTGACATAGTTAAAAAATAAAAGAGCATAGAATAAACTTTTGGGGATCCCACTTGAAAGACATGTTACCCATGCTTGAATGTAGGTAGCTTTTTAGAAATATAAAAATAAGAATAAAGTGCCATGAATAAAACTATTTCCTTGGCCAATATGCCAAGTAATAATACTCCTTGTAACATTGATAGTCTTATGATTATAATTCCAAGAGATGAAACAATGTGATGTCATTGGAATGTGGTCTAGACTTCATTTGAATCTTCGACAAAAGGCTAATGATTAGTTTAACCACTAAGAAAACACAATAATTCATAATGCCCATGGTAAGACACCTCACATGCCAATTTTTTCAATCCATTCTAAGCCCATCTTATCTCACTATTTGAATAATCATAACTTATGATTTTATGTAACAAAGAGTTATTTTCCCCATTTGGTGGTACTAACATGTGTGTTTCGCTAGATAGGTATGCATTACATTCAACTCCTTAAGTGCCTAAGGACACTTTTAGGTGTGGTTATACAATGACATTAGGAGCTGGAGCTTCCGTTGGGGAGGACCCACTTGTATAACTATTGTATCTTATACCTGCCAAGTAATTCCGCATCATATTGAGCCTTCTAATTCCAATAAATGATAATAAAAACTTCCCATATCATTCACACTATTCATTCCCATGACACAACACTATTATCTATCTCATTCATTCCATCAACACAACATACACTTTAATAGCCCAAGATTCCTTAATCATAGAATGTCAATGCTTATTTTTTACAATTGAAGCATCATCTCCATTTTAGGATTCTTTCAGCATGATATATATCTTACAACCATTCGATAGGACTCAATATTTTCCTAAAAAACCTTAAGACAATTTGATTTTTTCCAAGGTGACATCATAGCTATGATATCATAGTCACCTACAATTTTACATTTACAATATCATATTTATGATATCACTCTTATAAAAACTATATATAGCATAGGGGAGTTTGAAAAAAGTTTTCATTTCTAAGTTTCTTAAGAAAAGAGTTGTTGGCAATTTTCTTAGCACTCTAACACCCCATATTCTTCTTAACTTGTGCATTATTTCTTCAATTTTCATGATTTTTGAATCCATGTGATCCTAGAGTAATCATCGTTGTCATGGGGTGGTGTTAGTAGGGAAAATCTAAGTCAATTTTTTGGAAATTTCTAATGAATAAGAGATATTATAAGGGTAATTTTAAGGGGACACATTAAGAATTTTTAAAGTAAATCACTCATGTTAATGTCAAAACAACTTTAAGAAGACCCCTAATTGATCATATGACTCATTTTACAGCATAGAAAACTACTAATGAGGTTATTCTTGAAAACTTTTCTAACTCTACAACCATAATGAACTAGGAACTTGATATAACTAAGGGTATGAGTAAGGTACCAAACTTTTGCTCATCTAAGAATACTCTAGCAATTCCAAACCCTTGATTGATTGTAGATGATCCCATAAGGAGGAACACAAGGAGGACTTCCATGTTTGGCAAGCAAAAGACCATGAGTGGTGAAAGAGGACAAGTGAGCAAGTAAAATCCTAAGTAGAACAAGGAGCGAAGTAGGCACAATCCTTTAGTATTCATCAACAAACTCTTACCATAGAGGAATCTACACAATAGCAACTCACACTATTATTTAAGTGTCTTCAAGCTATTCAAGAAAAATCCATCATGTCAATAGTAAGTATGGAACTTAACTTTGTTCGATTTTTGAAAGTTGCTCCAAAAGATGTTAAAGCCCAACTTTAGTCATCTCCTTTGTGGCCTACTCTAGCAACAAATGGGGAGTGGTATTTTAGAGAAACACCCTAGTTTTGGCTAAATTTAGAATCAAATGATATAATAAAAATTGAAGGGATCTCAATCTTTTACTTAAGGAAATTGCAGAGGTACTGAATGTGCCCAATGAAGGAGCAAAGGTGGCACACATATCAATAAGATTTGACATAGATGCTAGGAAGCTATAGTTGCATTAAGCATATGGCAAGGACAATAAAGAATACAATGAACTAACTACAAAAGAAAAGATGTATTTTGCAATTGGTACCTATTACTTGTTTCCTACCAAAAGATTGAATCAAATCTCTACATATGTGACTAGAGGTAGCATAATATTAATGGAAAAGTTCAATGCAAATATTACTCACCTCTACTTCATAGAACTACAAAGGTAATTAAAGGAGAAGAAGGCAAGAAAGTTAACACTTCCATTTCCTTGCCTTATCTAGAGGATATGTAAATGAGCTAGCATCCTATGCTATATAAGTGATGCATTAAGGCACAAAATGCTTTAATGCATAAGCTAGTACCTCCAAGAAAGGACCAAATAGAAGAACAAATAGGCCCTAAGGAGACTACTAGACCACATAGCAATAACAACAAAAATAATAGCAATAGCAAGTTCCACTGCAATTGTCATAAGATATAGCCCTTTAATGAGTCATCTATAGTAAATTATAGAAAACATCAATTGTAGAAGTAAGGAGGAGGTCAATTTATTCAAGGTAAATTGATGATATAGTTAGGCCAACCATCTCAACAAATCCTACTAGTAGATAAATATCATTACATTTACGAGGAGAGGCCCAGTGGTCACAATAGATTTCTAAAAATGTTACATCATTCCAAGTGGTGTTTGAATCTAGAGAAAGAGCCAAAGTTGTGGTCATGTAGCCCTATGATGCAATAGGAGCCATAGAAGTGAACATGGGTCACATTAAAAAATATTTCAATGTACCTATTGTGCTACCAGCTAATTTCATTGGAACCAAAGATGCTCAAATGCTAGATGATACCTCTATGACTCTTATAGAACATGAAGATGTGTTAGATAGAATTTTGTAGATAGGATAGGTTATGTTAAATCTCTTTAACATTCTTAGTAATGTCACTACAACATAGTCCAAATTGATTACCATCAAAGAAAAACTGATCATGGCCAAAACTAGGGTAGAGCATGCTGAGAATGAGCTTCACAGATTACAAGAAGAGCTTATAGCCCTGAGAGTAGGAAGAGATCCAACTTAGTTCATTACACTAGAATAAGTAGCACAATTCAAAATTGAGATGATCAATTAGCTTCTTAAGAATAATAAAAATATTGAAAATAAGAATGAAATGGTAGTATGGGATGCTTCAGTGACCAAATCCCAAACATATGCCTATGCTAAAGCACTTACTACATTACAAAAGGAAAATAAACAACTCAATTCATATAGCATGCAGTTGACAAATGTTAAAAAAATAGAAGAATATTTTGAAAGAAAGCATCCATCAACTAAGGAAATAACTAGTGAGGGTTAATCAAGATATGAGCCACCTCACAAGAGAAAATAGAATCCTCTCCATGGAGGAGGTATGTGTGCTCTATCAGAAATCAACCATCGAAATTAATACATGGTAGTACAAGGAAAAATAACATGAATGACATAAGGAGCACTTCCAAGATTAGGTGGGAACATATCAACACATCAATGAGAAAGAGACCTAGATGATGGAGGCTAGCATTAATTCTATGTCAACATAAAATGTAGAATGATAATCCATCTTGGACAACATGCACCACACCTACAATAGAAAAGTAAAAAATAAAGACTTATAGATTGAAAACATTAAAGGGTACATGGGGTTAGCAAAACTCTGTTATGCTAACTTAGGCATGTTGATAGAAGGTAGGCCCAAAAATGAGATTGAACAATAAGTATAAACTATGTACACTTTGTATGAGAAGGATTTTGCAAATTATAAAGATGCTTTACAGAGACATCAAGTAGCAAACTCACTGCTAGAAGTAGTTAAGGCTAGTTACCAAGGCCAAATAGATGTAACAGCTAACCTTGCTAGAAGATTAATAGATTACCATGAATTAAGAAGCCAAATATTTTATAGAAGAAAGACAATAGTTTGCAGCACGATATGTTAAAGCTAATTAGATGTTTCCATAACTATCATTTTCATGGAATGTGCTGACCCCATCAAACATTGGTGCATTAGCATGGATGTTCCATCATCCAAGAATAGAAGAGGAAAAATTGCAGGTGCTCCTAAATGACTATCAATTTTAGAAGCATGATGATAAGGAGAAGAGACTAATGGAAGATCCACTACCACCTAGAACAAAATAAGGCTACATCCAGCTTCATCAAGTTTTTTTTTAAAGTTTGTCATATCATAAATGTGTCATTTTTGTAAAACACCACTACAACACTTAAGAGTCATGTACAAAGTAGTTAGTGTCTTGTAAATCTACCTTCCAATTTTGTAAGGGACTCTATCCTCATTTTGTAACTCAAGGACAAATTTTCAATTAGTTATGAAGGTATGATAGATCCTAATTTATTGCAGTAATGATATTGTAGTTACAATATTATATCTATGATGTTGTAGATGTGTTATCATATAAACGATATCACAAGATTTTTGCCAACCTATAAAAGCAACACTTACGCACATGAATCCATAGTAGATTTGATAACATAGTAGCAAAACTCTCTTAGTTTATTTTTGTAATTTTAGCTTTCAGTATTGAGTAGTGTGTGCCCGTACTATAATGTTAAGTGATTGAATAGAGTTTTATTCAAGTGTGATGTACTTGAATGCATTGCATGATAAGAAAAAAAAATCAAGATTACTTTCCATCATTGTAGCAACATTTAGTTTTATTTCTATTTTTTATTTCGTTTAATGCTTACCATTTTCATATTTACTAATTTACTTTCAATGAACTTTACTATTCCTATCGTTAAGCAAAATGAGTACGACTAATCTCAAACACTTGAGTATAGCTACCTGGTAGCCTAGTAGTACTATCACTTGGTACACCTAGTATTGTGCTACTTAGTAATCCTAGTAGTAGTTACATAAAGTCTAAGGTGTGACATCCTATCCCTGGATGTCATGGAGAATGTCAAATATAAGATATATTAAACATTATGCATACAAAGAAAATATACCAAATGTGAAATCTAAGTGATATTTGACATTATGAATAAAGGAAATAATAAGAAAAATGTAAAAAGAGAAATAAAAGAATGCTTTATTGATATGGAATAGCATATCCACATTGTGCTCTGAGAGTGTTTCTTGGGATTTTCTTCCTTTGGCATCTATCCTTTAAAGGAAATCCAACACTACCACCACAGTTAGGCCTATAACCTAGCCAAGAAAGATGGCCAGTCCACTTCCTATCCCACTTCACCCAGCTTCCCATGACTTGACTATACGAACTCTCCCACTCCAAGTTGGCATGACCTTTGACCCTGGGTATAAATGCCTTAGGTCAAACCCCCAAAAGTTACCTTAAGAGACATGTCTATTATTACAACATGCTTTTTTGAGTCTCAATTACAACTAACCTTTTGGGTCTTCTTAAGATAACAATAACACTTGTTATGAAGAGACACTATCTTCATTAGGTAGCAACATCATTTGGGAATGGGGAGGTGACACAAGTGTGAATGGAAGATCAAGACTAGCTACTCATCACATAGGTTAGATTAGATTCATATACTGTCACTTAGATTTAGAAACTATCACTTTTGCTTCATGTTAGCTAGGAGCACGATGGCCCATACAACATCATTTGTCATATGCCTTATTATGATTTAAACCATACGTATTGAACTTACTATCTCATGTTAGAAAACAATGCTCATGAACATTAACTAATTACTTGCATAATCACATTGCCTTGTCTATGGACTTCAACCAAGAACATGAATGAATACTTGTATCTCATATGGGTGGGTGTTGGATACTCCATTGTTAATTACAAGGTGTAATAGAAGGGAGGTTATAATATTTGTTTTATTTTGTGGTTGTTGTAGTTTAATCATTATATTTTGAAATTCAATGTATTATTGTTCATTCAAACTACACAAGATGATATTTGAAATAATTTTTCATATTAGAATGCTTTTACTTTTGCTCTTTCATGGGAATTTCTAGAATTTTCTATTTAATTATTGAGATACTTTTTCTTACTTTAAGATATTTTCACCTTTTTTCTGTCCAACATTTAAGAATTTTTTAATTTTCTTTTAATCTTTCCATCGCAACTTTATTTTCACATTTTCATTTTTATCCTGATATATTTTCTTTAATTTTAATGGCAATCTTTAGAAGCAACTGTAGAGCGAATTTCCTTTCTCAAGCACCATGGCCGTCAATTGTGAATCCTTTACCCAACGAATAAACATATGCAACTGTAGCCGAGTTTTCTATTCTTAGTTTCAGACTTCGGTTGTATCCTATTTTTAACATACTTTGGCAGTTATCACTCGGTCTCAATCAAATTCTTAACATATTCTTCCTTAAATGGATGAAAAATGCATTGGAGATTAGGGATCAGAGTGTATGTATCCTTAATTAACACAGTAGTACAAAATAGGGAGTTGACCACACAACTGTATTGGGTAAAAAATCCCATAAAATAGACTATCTTTGAAACAAATTGAAATCTTTTCTCTAACCTACACTACTCAGATGTATAAAATATCAGAAAAGATCTTATTTTAAGAAGTTTTAATATGCAACAATAACAATCATAAGGATCATTATGTGTTAATAAACAAATGATGTAAATGCGAGAAAGAAGAGAAAGAGAGAATTTGAAATAACATGAATCTTATTTAGCAAGGGCAAGAGATGGTACACAGGGACCATGAACATCCAACAAGAACAACCGGAAACAATGAAACCACAGACAGAGCAGAACTGGCACCATTGCAAAAGCATCTCAAAGCTCTACAATTGCTTTTTCACTTGTCCATTCTCATTCTCATTCTCATCATCATCGTCATCGTGATCCTGGATTCTCTTGTTTCTCCTCCTATGCTTTTTTCTCTAACCATGGCCATCCATGATGTGGATCCTCTGGTATGCTTTAGATGCAAGAGACATTGATATGATAGTCCTCATTTTCTGACTTGAAAATTCTTGTGCTCAAACTTGTCTGTAATTTGGACAGATGCTGCTTTGTTTCTTGCTTTTTGCGATTTTGATTTCTACACTGAAGTTGCAGCCCTTTTGAAGCACACTAGTGTAGAGAGCGGGCCTGCAATTGAAAGTGAAAATGTGAAGTTTCATGTCATCCACTGTATGCTTTGCATTGCTGATTGCCCTCCCTCTTCTGCTGTGTTTGTCACTGTTTTTGTCGGCATCGTGACTCAGAGGCATTGATTACTTTTTAAACATTCTTTCACATATTAAACTCCAAATCACCACTGATTTCAACAGACCACTGAGCCACCGCCACTGTAGTCACGTTTATTTGTTCCATGTTGTTGGATTTTCATTTTCCTGTTACTTAGAACACTCTTCTACAACACCTTTCCTCGACACTTGTTTGTTGTAGATACCAAACATGGTCTAAATTCACATTGAATTCCGCTGCTGTTATTACATCTTCCCATTTTCAAGAGGTAGTAGATTAAGAGTCGCTGTTTGGGGCATCGGATTTCATAAAATGAATATATTAATGCTAAAAATTTAGAGTACAAAAATATAGAAGTAGAGGATAAACTCCAAAACATCAAAAAGGAAAGGCCTAACAGTTTTAGGATACCTTTAACGCCTAACAGTTTTGGGATACCTTTTACAGTTTTCATCTTTGCACCTAATTCTAAAAAACTTTTCCTTTGGATTAGTAAAAGATCATATTCTTGTTAATATAAGGTGGATGAAAGGATGAAGGAAAATCTATTTTGATATTCTCCAACGCAAATCTCTCCACTGCAGATATTTGGGCCTTTGTTATGCTATTTTTCTTATTCTATCTATATCATATTTTCTTGCTTTTTGTTCCTATACATATTCTCACCAAAAATAAATTACCATAGCATTTTTTATTGTTAGGCTTATTTTAAGAATCCAAACAATATATAAGGAACTCCAAGAGAGCATCCTTGTTAGATTACAACACAACTGGCCAATGTCTAAGCTGTAATTCTCAACTGCAATTCTTCTCCATTGTATTCATTAATTTTCTCTGTGCTTCAATCTTGAAGCTATGCTACTGGTCTAAGAACCAATTTTTATTGGGATTTTTCACCTTAAAAGTTTTCCTTAAGATAGCTTTGTGTCTTGTCAATTTTTGCATTATTCTTCACTTTATCTAAAAAAACTTTATTAGTATTGTGTGCAAGAGAATGGGAATAACAGTTAAGAAGCACCCACATTAGCTTTTGTTAATAAAAAAAATTCAAAAAAAAAACATTTAGGAATTCATGTGAAGCATTATTAGTTATTGAATAATATTACCTTGAATTGATAATAAAGAAAAATGATCTATGAACCATGTTACCTTAAACTCATAATAAAAGAAAATTAGTAGAAAAATCTCTATCAAAAAGTATATAAACTTCCAAATGGTCTAAAGAATAAAACCATAGAAACAATGCAAGTATGAAGTAAAAATTGTTAGAATTAAGGAATGTCACCAAATACAGCATTCAAATTCTCTTATTAAGATTTTATCACAAATCTACTAATTATCGATAATGAGCAAGGTTGGATGGACACTTTTCTCCAATCCTAGCAGTGACTTGAATTGAGGTATAATTAATTATTTTTAGCATTGTTACCAAGCCATTTTGGTAGGTTTCTAATTTAATTTATGTTATTGATGAGTTATAATCTTTACCATCTTTAATGACCTACCAGCGTCATGAAAGTAAGAATTTTGGTGATTATTACTATTTCATTAATGTTAACATTATTAAATCTACTTCCTCACTAGATCATGAGCTCTATGCCTTCTCATTTAGTAAGGTACTACAAGGTCTATTGTCATTGTTGTTTTGTTTGGTCAAAAGGGATAAGTTTGTTAGAAAAAAATTGTTAAAAAATCATCATAAAAGTAAGAATTAGAGTGATTATTATTATTTCATTCCTATTTCCATTATTAACTCCATGACTCCTCTAATTTAGTAAGGTGCTACAACGTCTATTATCATAGTTGTTTGGTCAAAAGGCATGAGATAGTTAGACAAAATTTGTTGAAAGGTAGCATTACCTTGGAAACCATAATTTCACCAAATGCAAGCATGATGTATGTGAACATGGCCCAAGTACAAATAAATTGAAGGTGAAGGTACAACCACTTTATTCCATTTTATTTTTGGAATAATATTTACTTAGAAGTTCAAGCTAACTGTTAATTTATTAACTATTCTCAAAATTTTAGTGAAATTTAAGAAAACCAAATTTTCTAAAGCAATGATGGTATTTCTAGTGGACACAATGCCTAAAGACATGGAATATCTCATTAGAGGTAGTGCAATGTAATCCTAAGTAGATATACAAGTTAGTTAATAAGTAGTGTAATAATTATTATCAAATGTGTTTCAATTCTGGTGGGTAATGTTGAGTTATAAAGTTCTAACTGAACTATATTATAATTCTTTTAGGGTTTCAACACTACCCCTACCCCATCCCCTAATTATCATGAAATGTGGAATGCAAGAAGAAATTTTACTTGGAGGATATTAGGGACAATCATCTAGAGTTAAAAATTTCTTATCTTACAACTAAACTTCCAATTAGATCTCACAACTTAATCATCAAGTTTTATTTGAGTTGACATCAACTTAGAATAAAAATTGGGAAATAGATTAACATCCCTAGAAAAGAGCACACATCTAGGTTATGTTGGAAAAGAGCTCTTGTGGTTGAGAAGTATGTTTTTCTTCATTTTCATTTCATTAAGAATCTTAGAAAAAAATATATAATTGTAATAAAACATGTGTATGATATATTTTTGTTGCATCTTTTCGTGATTCTCCACTTCATTAAATCTATTTTTATTTTCTATGAGATGAATATACTATTCGTTCAATAAATATTTTTTGATATATGAATGTAATTGATGATCCATTATTAATGCATGTTGCATCAATGCATGACTATTGATGTAGCCCTATCAACAAATCCTCATCAATGGATGCTAGGATGTATTGAGATAGGTACATTAATGCTGATGGAATCATTGTCTATATAAATGTGCACATCTCGCATTTATGACACATTTTTTTATCTTAACCTTAGCTAGATTCTTGCATTTTCTTTGAGAGTTAGAAAATTTTCCCTCTAAGTACCCATAGCATAGATTTATAACATTGTATGACATTTTATTCAAGAGTCTATGTACCTAGACACATTTGCATAGACGATAATATAATTGAGATTTCCTACATCCATTGTAGCACTTTGACTAGCATAATTCTACCTTTTAGGACTTTACACTACATGTAATTTACTTTCTTGTTATTAATTAGTTAATTAACATTATCATTCATAAGCCATGTGACTATGACCATTTCAAGTATAACATATTAATGCTTGGTAATCCTAGTAGTGGATACTTGGTGCACATAGTAGTATATACTTGGTAAGCATTAATATAGGTTTAGGATGTGTAAGACAAATGGGAATAGTTACTTCACATTAGGATAGTTAATTAATGAATTAGTTAATTAGTTAATTATTTTAGTTCTTGAATCTTCATTCAATTATCTAGAAAATAGGAGAAACATAATAAAAAATATAAAAATAAATATATTCTGCCTAAACAAAATTTAACCATATGCATAACTTAGCCCAAATATGTATTGGTAAGAAAATGACTTATAGCTACAAAATTCATTGTTTAAGAATATTGGCAACTTAGGTAACTAAGTTCATTAAATTTGACTATATCACATATGAAAGCTTGTGATTCGTATGGTCAAATGTAGGAACTATCCATTGCTCATCAATAATAAAATCTTCAATTTTAGTTGGAGTTTCAATTGAAGTCTTTTTTATATAATCTTAGAAATCATTTGTAAAAGAATAATTCTTACCAAAGTCTTTTTTTAATAATATACAAATAATAGGTTGTGTTTTGATAAACCATTACATTTCACATACAAGCATTATAGGAAAGGCTATTAAAATTAAATGTAGAGGTTGAATTAATCTAATAGAAACATAAAGGTTTGAGCATAAACAAAAATAGTTTTATGTTCAACATTTTAATATATTCTGATTTTTTGCTAAAAATATCACATAATTACGTACATTTAACTTGATGTGAAAAATGTTTTTATTATTTTAATAAAAAAACTAAAAGAAGGCTTCCACCATGCATTGATTGGGAAGCATCCTTGGTGTATAAAGAGTATTAAACTCTTTTTCCATTGATTTGATGTACTTAGAATTTATTTTCAATAATATTATTTATCTTTTAGGGTCTAACCAACCACCTTACATCCCATACCCAACAAAAAAAAGAAAACTTTTGATCAATTAAAATATAATTAAAATTTTACTTACTTTGTGCTTTATTATATGATTTGTAAAATGCATATTGTCAAATAATTGGTTGATTAATACTTGAATTTATTATGTTGCTTGATTTGTTTTAGCTAGCTTTCGTACTTTGCTTCTTGTTATTTAATCAACTTTAATCACAATTAGGGTTAAATACATTTAGATCCAAGATCAAAACTAAATTAACATTCAACGTGTAGTTGATGTAAATTTTCCATGAATATTTTTGGATACACAACTAGGAAGAAGCATATATTTCCTTGTACCAACCAAAGCCTACAAATGATTACTTTGTAAGAAATTTCCAACTATACTAGATTCAACATCATTTCCAATTGATTTCTCAAGGATTATAGAAAGAATAAATTATGTTATTTTCTCTCTTTATTGTAAGATTTTCAAATTCTTGTTCAAGATGGAGCTAACCTTTTATATTGAATATACTCCAAATGTTACAAATGCATGCCACTATACCTTTCATAGCTTGCATATGATTCTTTAGTAGGATGTTTTGAATCATATTAGATTCATCATTAGTTCCAGTTGATTTCTTAGAGATAATAAATAACATTTTATCTCTATTTAACATGAGCTTCTTGAATTTTCATTCAAGACAGAGCTTATCTTTTTGATTAAATGTATTTCAAATGTTGCAATTACATATCATTGTATCATTCTTAGCTTGCATATGATTTATTTGTAAGATGTTTCAAATCAAAATAGATTCGATAGTTGTAGTTAATTTCTTAAGGATTACAAATAGATTAAATAACATTCTCTCTTCTTATTTTGATATTTTTGAATATTTATTTAAGATGGAGTCAAATTTTTTAATCAAATATACTCTAAATATTGCAAGTACATATCATTGTATCATTTATAGCATGCATATAATTTCTTTATAAAATATTTTGAGTAATATCATACTAGATTCATCATCAATTTTAATTTATTTTTCGAAGGATTAGAGAAAGATTAAAGATCATTTCTCCTTTTGGCTAGTTAATATTTACATGATCTCCCTCTTTATAACCTCTACTTGACTATTAGCCTATGGGTGATATTTCTTTAGGAAGTGAACTATATTATAGTTTCCCATGATGATTTGTTCTAGGCTATTTGTCAAATGGACTACTAGCTCGTTGTGAAACATTAATCTTTCTTCCTCAAAGGGCTATGAACATTGATAATGTTGTGAGTTAGTCTTTGAAAGTATAATCATGTGTTTTGTACTTTAAAATTTGCAATCTTTAATTTGAACATGATGCCACTAAAGCATCACCAAGACTAAGGATTTAAGATTTCATTGATGAATAAAGGGTTCCAATGAGATGGAATGTGTGGTTGGTGAGCATTTCATTTCATCCCTTGTATACATAAAACATCAACCCTATGCTTCTCTATAGTGCACATCAATTTTCTAAAATATTCAAGGTCATTGAGGCCCTCCACATTTTGAAAGGATATGATCATGATGAATTATGAGCATGTGAAAATGGTTGGTAGCTTCCCCATTTGTCCAAGATAAGCTACATATCATCAATAATATTTTTTTAGTTAGCTAATGTTAGAAATTATTATTGATAGAACACCCAATAGGTTATTGTTATTCTATTCTTGTTGTTAGGTTTGATTTAAGGTTGTTCAACTTCACATTGAACCATTCTTGTTATTCTCAATTTTGATCTATAAGGATGTGATTATGTTTTCAAAATTATTCTTTCTAACCCATTTTCATAGTTGTTTTAGGAAGCACTTACAAGATATATTGATTCTTTAGTTATTATGCTAAGGCTAGGTTTGATGTCAAAACTTCAACTCTTACTATGATCTTATTTTGATCTATATCTTTTTTTAACCTTGATCTCCACTAGGGGTATGATGTCTTTATTAGTTTTTATTGAAAGGTGTGGTCTCCTTCCTAATAGTTACTTGTCTACTTATTAGAAAGGAAAATAGGGTTCAATTATGCATCAATTTATGGCCCTTAATTGTTACTACTATTTGTTAGTTATTTACCCTACCTAGGTATTTGATTTTGTTAGTTGACATTTTTCTCCTTGAAAATTTAGACATTGCCTTGCTATATGCCCTTTTTGTATGTATTGTCAACATTGATTAAGAATGTTCTCAAAAACAAAGAATTTTTTGCTCTATTCATGAAATTCTTAAGCAATGTGTTATAGCCAAAACTTCATTGTAGAGATTCCTAATTTGAAGTTACAAATTTAAAATGGAAATTTTTTTTATCTATATTACATTGCAAAGGCATAGAAGATTGCTTAAAATATGAAGCATTTTGTACGCCAAGACATAGATGAATGTCTTGATGATATAAACATTATATAGAACTAAAGATTTGAGCCAATACTTTTAATTTTTAATCTACAGTAATAATTTTCTCCTATTAAGCCTCTTACTTTATCTTAATGATATTGTCTTACTTTTAAACTTAATAAAATTATTGCAATAACAACTTAGTACTTTTAATAATTTTTTAGCATTGAGAAATTAAACTCATTATATAGAATACTAAGATTATAGTTTATAACAAATGTAATTAGGCATAAAATTTTACTATAAGAAACTATTAATAGACATAAGCTCTTGTTTTAAATTTGTTAGCCTAGAATTCTCTAATAATTACAAATGAGAATAATGCATTGTTCAAAGAGCCACACATAGTATGAAAACCTTGTTTTCCTTATAAAGAAAATGTAAGAAGGTATCTATTATAGCTTACATGTTCAAAAGAAAATTGATCATTCTATTATCAAAGTAACAATTGTTTATAGGTGTGTTAAAAAAATAAATATTAGAAAGAGAAAAATAAATTAAAAATATTTTCCTATTGGATAATTGTAGTTTAATATTAAAATAGTTCATATAATTAAAGTTATCATAAAACATAAAGTAAAGTAAAATTATAGCTACACATTTAGGAAACTTAAAATAATATCCTATTTAAGCAACATTACATTTAGAGGTTAGGGTTTCCTAAGTCATTTTCATTTTTTTAATTATAGAATTCTCTTAACTAGTATAGGGTAAAACAAGAAATATTTGCAAGAAAGATGGATCCTGATGAATAAGAATTAGAAAATGATCTATTAGATTTTGGTGAAATATATATGTCTATGAAGATGTGGAAATATACTTGTATGATTTTCTATAGATCTAAAAATGGTGAGAAATAAGATTGGTGAACAATAAAGATATGATGAAAATATTTTAGAAAATTAATAAACATTTACTTGTCTTTACTTCTTTTAAAAAGATAAAAAACTACAAAACAAACCTTTATTTGTGTATACATCTTTTAAAAGGAGGAATACATCATGCAATTAATTACTTAGCTAATACAACTATAAAGGAATTTACTATAGTCCCATATATTTTAGATTACTTCCCTAGATCAATGGCCTAGAATTATGGGTTGATGATATTAGAATCAAACTAAGAGAATTGGACTCCTCTTAATAGACTTATTGAACATGATTTCCACCTAACTTCTACTCTTCATGGTTAGCAATATCCTAACATAAGTTCTATAATACTAAAATCCTACTTTTTTCTACTTAACACAAAACAAGAAATCATTAGTATATAATGCAAAAATATTTTTTGCCTCTAGTTAATGAAATATGTATAAATTATCAACTTAAAAAGAATGAAGAATTTGGTGAATCATTGATTTCATTTTCTTAGATCTAGCATCTTAATTTTTTTTTCATAGAAATTGATTTGATCATATACAAATGCTAAATGATCTAGGATTGTTGGAGTAGGTCAGATTATTTCAAAAAAGAAAGATCCTTGTGAAAAGGTTAAAAATCATCTTTTTATGTTCCAACATAAGTCTAAGAGGATTAAATTTCAAAAAAGTGGGTGATGTCATAGTATAGGAAGTACCTGGAGGTTTTCAAAAGACTACAAATGGATTTGAAAAAATATATCATTATGATAGTATTTAGGGTCAGTTAGAGGTCAAATTGAATATTTAATATAATATAAATTAAATAAATGTTGATCTTATAATAAACCTATGCTATTTCATGAAGGATGATTTATTTAAGCTTTCTTCCTTATCCATGAAAAAGATTCAAACTTTTCATTTTTAGAACAACAATTAATGTCCAACAAAGAAATAGTTCAAAAGAATCATACTAGTGGAGCCTATGCTAATTTAATCATAATAGAAAAGACCAAAAAGTACCACTTCTTTACTCAAAAAGAATTTTTTGTAGATTTACTGTAATGATGAGCCATAACCTTTCTTTCTTTTGTTCAAAAGAAGAAGAATACAAATTAGAAGAAGAAAAAAGAAAAAGAAGAAAAAGACTAATCACAAGGAATAAACATGATATTCTAATTTCTCAATGGGAAGAACCCCATATCAAGGCTTTTCAATGTATTCAAGGAAAGGTTAGAAAATTACATTTTCTACATGTACACATGGATAGAATTTTAACATTTTATCATTGCTATGTGATTGAAAATCCATGGACTTAGAGTGATTTCTTGTAGTTAGTAATTGGTTATGAAAAATATATTAAAATCAATTATTTAGTGTCAAATTAACTGTTTCTTTATAATATTCTATGTGAGAGTTATTAATATTTATTAAATATGTTCCTCTCTAACAAAATGTTAATGAATTAAATGATAGAAACATTGTTAAAAACTAGATGGATTTTTATGAATGAAATTGAATAATTATTTCCACAACAAGATTTTGAAAGGTTAGATGGATTTGAAACTTGAAGAGAGATTCTTCATTTTCTTGATCATGGAAGATAATAACATATTAAATTTTTTTGTATGCAAAGAATAAATTATTGAAAAAATAGAATAAATAGACATTTTAGCTAATTTTAACATGGAAATATGTCCTATATTTAATTGTAGATTGGAAATATTCCATATTAACCATAATGAGCTATGGAATTCATTGTTCATGTTTGATAGACCTTGGAACAAATTAGATCATATCACATATAGAGAATCATACTAATACTTTATTTTATAATTTTGGATAAACTAGGAAATTCTCTACTTTTTCTTGAGATTATTTACATTTTTGTCCCTTCCATAGAATAATATAAGAAAAAATAATCAATGTCTTCTAGAGTTCTTTCCAAATACTTTTCTTGACTCAACTATTATGGAAGGATGTGGGAGCAAGTTTTTCATAAGGTATTTGTCTTTTAAGTATGAAGCAAAACCAACATTATGTCCAACTATGTATAGGATTTGAAAGAGAATAAGATACTTGAAGCTATCCTAACATCGAGCTATTTTTCCATAGGCCTTTCCCCATAGTATTGTGACCACAGTAAAGTTTAAACACCAAATTTAGGATGACTTTCATTTTAAAAAAAACACTTTTTGATGATAGGTTGTTATGCTTCCTCTAAGCCTTGAACACCAAAATCTTCAATCATGAAAGAAACAACATGACATAATAGAGAGGAATTACTTGTCAGGCTTTATTTCTAGAAGGGTTGATGTCCCTTATAGGTATAAAACCCCTTGATCTAATATATAAGTACAACTTTTTGATTTGTTAGTTTTGTCTTTTCAAATAATTGCAAAATGAAAATAAATGGCTAATGCTCGATTAGATCAATCATGTTAAGCATGTAGGAATAACGTTCAAATCTCTTAATCATTTAGGATGCCTCAATAGCATACATTACTACATTTGCACTTGCCACTATCATGATGAGAAATAGCTCATCTGGTTATGATCTTATCTTTTTTAAAGGGTTACTTGATCCTATGTAAGGATAGAGAACCATCCCTAAGTATGTTGTCAACCAAATTTTATTAAGTTGAAGAGCACTCATCTTGAAGTGGACTTATTACTTATATGCTTTTAGTAGTTATCCACAGGACAGTTAGCTACCCATCATATACCATGGATATGATAACCAGAACAACAAAGATGTGTCCTTCCTAGTCCTCTCATGCTAAGAAAAGGTCATCTTAATGTTGTAACACTTGCACTAACTATGGAGTAAACTATCTCATAACGTTCTAAACCTAGATTACATACCATTTTAATGCGTGAAAAACTTAACCAATGGAACATGTGCTACACTAGGTGGCTAAGAGTTGACATCGAGGTGAAAAACCTCCACATTGATATGAATTCTTGAGGAAGATCAACCTATCATAAAAAATTCTTAAAATTAGAAATAAAAAATATTTGCAAACTATATAGCAAAAAAAGAAATTTATATGTCATGTTTTGCAATTTTTTTTTGGAAAAACTATTTTATTAAAGAAGTGTTGTTGAAGTCCAGAAAAATTTTATTAAAAGTAAATTTCATAAAATATACTTAACATGATACTTTATAAGAATTATAGAAGAATATTGAGCATAATCTATAGCTAAGCTAGTTTGCTCACATGCTTTGCACCCTTGAGGTACTTAGTTTGAAGCCTACTATGAGCACCCACCATGTTATCTTGGAGGCATGTTCCAAGCATATATAATGCATATTAATTATCTCTAAGAAAAAATAATCAAGAATTATAGAAGAATATCAATTTATAGTTCTTGAAGTAAAGATGAAGCCCTTTGAATTTGAAACTATTTATGAAATTAAATCCTACATTCATGATCTTTTGAAATTCCCATTAGATAAATACTCAAAAAAGTCTCTAGAGAACTAAGATAAAGGATGCTTTTGTAAGAGATATATATTCAAGGCCACATTATTTATTCTCATTCTAAGAAAGTTTACAAAGTGATGAAAGAAGTGTATTTTAAAATAATTTTTCTATTCAAATGATACCAAAGGAGGTCTTAATTGAAAAGAAAACTACTTTCCATATAGTATTCCTTACCATTGAGAATGCACATTTAGAAAAGTAGGAATGAAGTTTTATAATATGAGAGTTGAAATTGGTTGATAGTACAAAAATCCTTCTAAAGAATAAGTATGTTGATTCCGTAATCAAAATAGTATTGATAATTAATAATAAATTTTCCTATAAGGTTTTGGTTTTGACCACATTAGGCATAAGTGAAATACTATAATTTTCAATGTGGGAAAAGGAGGTATAACTAACAATCTTTTTCCCATAAATCCTTGTTTGACAGTGAGGTAACTAATTTAGCTACCTTTCATTAGCTACTAAAATCACAAATTTTATTGATTTCTTTTAAATATAAGCTAGAAGATTTAGCCTTTTTTAATGATATTCTAAAAACTCATATTATGTACATTTTTATAGTCTAGTAGATATAGAGAAGGTTTATGCACTTTTTCAGTTTGAATTTCAATTTTATTCCATGTCATTTCATCACATGGACTTTGGGCACTTTAAATTAAAAGAAAAATGTAGTAGCTTTTTGATGTATCATGTTTTTCATGACTCCAATATTAGATATCCAATACCAAGAACATGATGTTAGGTATCCAATATTGAGGCACAACCTCTTATGTTGGACATCCGATATCACCCCTTTTGTGTTAGCTTATAAATACCATACTTGGGTGCATGGTTGAGAGATAATTTTGTTGATAGAATTTAGATAGCTTTTTTATAGATTTTTTATTTCAAGTTCTATTGTCTCCTAGTGCATGCCTGTAGTGTGATGTTATGTGATTGTACAACATCTTTATTTGAGTGTGATGTACTTAGACACGTTGCATGATCAACAATAAAGATCGAGATTACTTTCATCACTGTAGCATCCACTTAGATTTATCATTGCTTTCAATTGTTTAATCATTTACTATTTTTCCTAGTTAATGTTTCCATTTATTACTCTTTATTATTCCTATCATTAAGCAGAATGAGTAAAACTAATCATGAGATCTTAAGTGTAATTACCTGGTAGCCTAGTAGTGTATCATTTGGTATGCCTAGTGATGTATACTTGGTAATCCTAGTGGCAGTTATGCGAAGTCCAAGGCATGTGGAAATAGTTAGGGACAGATACTTATTGCACATAGGATAATTTAGATTTTACTTTCCATTGTTAATTGGCTTAATTAATCAATCTCTTTATTATCATTAGGAGTAGCTTAGGGCCAGATAACATCAATAATCATATGCCTTACTTTGGACTAAATCATACGTGACAAATCTACCACTAGTCCAAGTGGGAAGACAACAAAGTACAATCAAGGCATAACAATTTAGATGCACAACTAGTCCCATCCATAGAATTTGACTAGATCGTAATTGAACACTTGTGATTCATATGGTTATACATAGGAGTACCTTGCTACTTATCAATGGCACCATTACTAGGGATGGTGCTAGTTATCTAGATCAATTATATTATACATGATCATTGTAAATGAATTAATGATATATATTTTAAACAATATTAAATCACACATACCATAAATCAACAACAATATCTCTTTCACAAGGAAGGAATAGTAGATTATATGGCAGGAACATTCATTGGAGACCTAATGAGATATATGTTGAATAAAATTGGAGTGTCCAACCCCATGAAAGAATTTCATGTGTTCTTGACCACCTTGATGACACTAAAGTACTACATTCATCTAAGGTAGAAAATCCTAGAGGTAATGACGTAATTCCTAGACCAAGGGAGGCCCCAAGGCCTAGGACCTCCTCAAAACCTAGAAAAGATAAATCAAGGGACCTTGAAAAACACTATAGGAGCCATGGTAATTCTTCTAGTTTCTCATCTTCCTCTTCCTCCTCAACATCTAGTTTCAACAAAGATCAATGTAGATATAGAAACCAAGCTCATCATTGGCATCAAAGTCAAAATAAAAATAGGAACCAAAACCATGGGAAAAATCAAAGATGTCAAAATTAAATAAATAGAAATTTTCATCACAACATGTCTGACGATGATGAATGCTTGTTGGCCACTAAAAGCCTAATATAGATCATAGAGGTAGTTAAGATACCATATAGGCATTGTAGGAAAATTCACTTACCTAGGCTTGATATTAATAATAAAACTAATTTTGTGGAAGGCTACAATTCGGTCCCACAACATCATGTTCAAGCCTTCTAAGATGCTTGTTCCTTCTATAACATTAAAAGTGAGTGGAAAAAGCTTAAGTTGTTTCCCAGGATACTACTCAATAGAGGTAAAGTGTGATATAGGTCATTGAAACCAAATTCAATTTGATGGTGGTCCACATTGCTAGAAGTCCTCAACAAGAAACACCAAACCTATGCAAGGGTGTCCAACCTAAGGAGATAGGTCCAAGAATGAAGATAAGAACAACATGAACCCTTGGACATGGACTGAGATAGATATTATTGTTTGCTAAATAGATGCCTACCCCATGGTTTCTCTATGGAAAAGAAAATTTTTCACATCATATATGTGCTTTGTAATGAAACAAGGGAGACCCTTGGGATGTATGCTCTAGGTCAATTATACAAGCTACGAACCCATTAGATTTGAGATCTAATCAATCATGTGGAAAAATAAGAAGGATAGATACATAAATGAAAGAATGTTAAGAAAAATCAATGGGATCCAACTCTTCAAAAGGACAAGGTCCATATCTATGGTAAGGAGAAAGAGATTGCTCTCGATAAGACGATCTCACAATGAATGTTGTCAATACAAAAGTCTATCAATGAACTTGAAGTAAAGTTTGATAGGATGTTGAAGTGGATAAATGAGAAAGTTACAACATTTGTAGACACCATAGAGGAAAAGGTAACATAAATCAATTAGGAAATAATAAAAAATGGAGGAAGTAGAACCAAGAAACAACTAGAAACACTTATTGACAAACAAGGGAAATGGTTGAAGAAGGAAAGGCTATGGACTCAACCATGGATGAAGATGATAGATGTAACATTTGCATATATGAAGATTGAGAAGGCCACTATCTAGTCATGTTACATCTACATGAGTATTGGGATTTTGCATTAAATCCTAAATAAGTATACAAGCACATGCACAAGAAATTTCCTTTTTCACACAATAATTATAGATAGTCCCATAACTAATCATACTCTCCTATGGGGACTTATTATCAACCTCAACACTCATCAACCATAGTTGCAAAACCCATAGTCATGGAAGAGGCCATCACCAAACTAGCCATACCCTTACTACCAACTAAAACCATATTGAAATTATGTTTAACATCCTATTTCTCCAACTAGTTCTACATCCTCTACTTCAAATCACTACTATCACTCTCCCAAGCACCTTCAACCCATGACATCTCCTAGAAGATCACCACCTCACACCTCTTACCCTCCATCCAATTGTCGATATTCTCATACCCCACCTCAACACATGTGACCACCAACAACATAGGAAGGTTTAGCACCACAAAATCAACAAAAAAATGCCACTTGTGGTACAAATGTGCATAGACATGTTGACACAAGTAGGTTTTCATCGCAAACTTGAAAATGTCCTTTCTTTAGGATAGCTCCCAAGTAGAAGTGTAACAGTAATGGACCTACCACATCATATAAACTAGCACAATGCCAATCTAGTGCAATTCCTTCCCTTTCACAACCAATGATCTTTGATCCTACGTAAGGGCCACCATCATTATTACTCCAACACCTAGTAAAAGTAATGAATCTAGTAGTATGAGGAGATGAATGAATCCATGCATACTGAATCATGATCAAGGATACAATCATGGGCTAGACATCCATAACATGGATACAACTCATACATTGATCCATCATACATTTAATAATCAAGTGTATGAACAACAAGTTGTCTACATAGCCACCACTAAACTAGGAGACACCTAGTGGCTCAAAAATGAAAGGTTAACAATGTTTTATACATGCATGAAGCTTGCCTATCTACTTATTAATTATTTCCATGATTAAATTCTTAGTCATGGGGGAAATAACTCCTTATAACATTTAGAATGAATAGGTCTTTTTCCTCTTTTTTTTTTACAATTTTTTTATTATTTTGTTATTTCTTAATAGGAAGTTTTCCTATATTTTTCAACCTTTTTCATAATTTATTTTCATTTCCTTTGTTGGTAATCTCACTTGTGAATAAAATGATCATGTAATCCATTGAGGTGAGGTTTTCTTTATGTTTTCAGGTCATGAAGGACTAATTATTTGGAAAGTGACACCACATCATCCATCCACCCATTCCATTAATAAGAGGTTCTTGCTATGGTCATAATGATATTCTTTTTCATCACCAAAACTAGGAATAAATTCGTAATCATGGTGCCTAGATAGAAAAGTGAAGAACCAAGTGGGAATGTGAAGGGTGTGACATCAAGGGGATTTTTGAATTCTCTTTCACCACTTCTGTATGTTCTTTCATGTTGCTCAGGTTGTAATTATATTCTAGTAGAACTAACAAAAAATGGGAGTAAGAGTAAAACAACATGAAATTGAATAAATTTTTGAGGATCCCACTAGAAATACATGTATCCATGTCTGAAGGTTGGTAGCTTCTTAGAATACTTTTAAAAAAATAATGTTCCATTAATAAACTTCCCCCTTAGACACAATGCCAAGTGATGCTACTCCTTGCAACTATGGTAGTCTTATCATTGTCAAACAAAGTGATGAAACAATGTGATGTAACTGAACATGGTATGAACTTAGTTTGAATCTTGGAAAGTAGGGCTAATGATTACTTAATCATTAATAACATACAAGGATTCATTCTGCCTATAGTACAACACGTCACATTCCAATTCCTGTAATCCTTTTTCTATTCCATATCATCTCACTATCTATATTATCCTAACTTGTGGTTTTGTATGACATAGAGTTATTTTCTCAAATTGGTGATTTTAAGATGTGTGTTTTGTCTCATAGGTATGTATTTGCGTTCAACCCCTTTGGTGCCTATGGACATTTTTAGATGTGGTTAGAAAAGGGCGTTATGGGCTAATGCCTACTTTGGGGAGGATCCACTTGTATAACTATTGTGAATTGTACTTGTTTGACATAACCACATCATCTTAAACCTTCCAAGTGCATAAATGTTAAATTTACTACTTTTCTTTACCATATAGTTGATCCATTCCACACCATAAGTCTAATACCCCTTTTCTTGCATCTTCCAAAGCTTTTAATGTTGACAACTCCATCTTCTAACCATTTAGTGCCTAAATATGATTTCTTACTTACCCTAGAACTATCAATTTAATCTAAAACCTTCCAACTAATCCCAAAACTTTATTTTCCATGATGAATGCCCTCCTAATATGCAGATTTGAGCACCTCAATATTGACTACCCAATACCAGGTCATACTCGACTTCAGGTACCAAATATTAGGTATGCAATATTAGGTACATGATATTAGGTCAGTAAAACCTATATATATGACCCCCATAGTGCTCCAAAATCCAGTCTCATAATTTGTAGGTAGGCGAGTTTTTGAAATTTTCTCTTGCAACTAAGAGCTCTGCACAATCAACTTTCACTTGCAATAATTTGCTTCATATTGCTTTAATTTTCGTATCATTTAAAATTATTTGAACTTAGAGTGTTTAATTTAGTTGAGGAAGGGTGCTTACATGGAAAAATTACACCAATTTTTCATAATTTTCTATCACCCAGAAGGTACTACAAGGGTATGAACATTAAAAACCTTAAGTGTTCTAAAAAATCAATCTTAAGAATGCTAGAACCTTTAATTCACTCACCCAAGGGATCTTAACCATGATTATTAGCCATAAAGGAGGAAAAAGAAATGAATTGTCAAAGGTCATAAAAGAAAATAACACTTTTTGAGCATTTTTCTTAAAATTTTTCTAACTCTGCAATCATATGAACTCAAGAACATAATAAAATAAGTTCATGAGTAAGATATAAATGTTTTCATAATAAATAATAGCATCTTAGTAACATCAAATCCTTGAATGATTGTAGATGGCCGCAAAAAGAGGAGGACAAGTAGGACCTTTGCAAAGAGCAAGTGACCACCTAAGTGGTGGAAAAGGCCAACAAGGAGAGCAAGTCGAGCATGAGGAATAGGAGGCCTAATCATTAAACATTCATCAAGAGTCTCCTATCATAGGGTAGTTAGTCGAAGGAGAAGCCATGGAACTATAAGCTCTAGTATAAGGACAACGCCTCACATTATCCCCAAAATGCCTTGAAGCTGTTTAGGAGAAATTCATGTTGGCCACTGTCATCATGGAAATGAACTTTGGTCCATTTATGGCATTTAATCCTTAGGCCATTAGAACTCAACTTTAGGCATCATCTCTATGGCCCATCCTTTCAGAAAGTGGGGAATGGTACCTTGGCAAGATTTACCAATTTTGGCATAACAAAGAGGAAGGCACCATAGTCAACATTGGCAAAGTCTCCATCTCTTTTTTAGTCAAGAAAATCTCAAAGGCTCTGAACCTATCAAATGTTAGGGCCAAATTGGCACATCTATTGACAAGGTCGAATCTAGAAACCAGAAAGTTGTGGCTAAAGTGGGATTACAAGAAGGATGATAAAATATATAGTGAGTTGACTCTACAAGAGAGAACATATTTCAAAATTGGCATGTACCATCTCTTCCCAAATAAAGGAATTAATAGAATATCAACTTACATAGCAAAGAGGAGTGCAATATTAATGAGAAAATTCAATGCCAATATTTTTCAATTATACTTTATGGAAATCCAAAGGTGATGTGAGGAAAATAACATGGGAAATCCAACAGTTCTATTTCCTTACCTGATTAGGAATCTATGCAAGTGCGTTGGGATATTGGGATACACCAATGACATTCCCAAGAGGAATCAAAATGCTTCCTTCACTAAATTGCTCAAACTTGTATCACCAAGGAATGACCTTGGTGAGGAATAAGAACTAAAGAAGGAAGAAAAACTAGAAAAGGAAATAGAACAAGAGCCAAAACAATGGCAAGAGCCATAAGTTCCATTGTTGTTGCTGCAAGATTATAGGCCTACAATGAGCCATTTGTAGAAAATAGCTAAAACACTTAGTTGGGGGAGTAGAGATGAATCTAATCCCTTTAGTGTTATTAATGACATTGTGTAGCCAATGATTTCTACCAATCCATTAAGGGAAAAAATTTCATTATAATTAGGAGAATCCTAATGGTCTTGACAAATATCTAGTAACATCACATCTTTAAAGATGATGCTCGAAATAGGAGAAGGTGCCATAGTAGTAGTAATGTAGCATCAAGATGTAGTGGGTGTAGTAGAGGTGATAATAGATCACATCAAAAAATCTTTTAATCTGCCTCCAGTGGACTTAATTGGGACCAAAGATGTCTGAATGCTAGCTAAGACATTAATGACTCCTATAGCCCATGAGGATGTTCTTGATAGATTGTTGTAGATAGGATAGGTAATGAAAACCCTTTTTAACATCCATAGTGATGTCATTGTAGCATAATCATACCTCATTACCATAAAATAAAAGTTGATCATGATGGAGACTAGGGTAGAACATGTAGAAATAGAAGTGCATCGATTGCAACAAGAGATGGCTATGATAAGAGTTGAAAGATAAGATGCTATGTAGTTTGTCACATTTGAACAACTAGAATAATTCTAAATAGAGNTTTTATTACAACATGCCCTTTTGAGTCTCAATTATAACCATCCTTTTGGATCTCATTAATATAATAATAACACTTGTTATGAAAAGACATCATTTTGGAATGGNGAAGGCATTAACCACCACATAAGAGAAAAATAAATAGCTTATTGTAGATAATGCAAGGTTGACAATTGTAGAGAAATAGAAGAACATCTTGGGGGAAAGTGTCCACTGGTTGATAAAACAACTGGTGAGGTCAACCTAGACATAAATTGATTAGTCAAAGAAAATCAAAGCCTATCACTGGAGGAGGTCCACGTAATTCATCAAAAATATACAATCAAAATAACTATGTGGTAAAATAAGGCCAAGCAAAACAAGAAGCTAAAGGAGCACTTCCAGGACAAAGTTGGCATGTGTAAGAAAATTAATAAAAAGGAAATTCATATGGAAAAAGCTTGCATCGGATTCATGTCAATGAAAAATCTTAATAGGTAGCCCATCTAGGATAGTTATGCACTAGTCCACCAAGTGGAAGTAAAAAATAAAGACCTACAAATTGAAGACTTAAAGGAATACATGTCATTGGTTAACATTTTATATGCTAACCTTGCCATGTTAACAACAAGTGAACTTAGAAATGAACTAGAATAACAAGTAGCAACCACCTATGGATTATATAGAAGAAAATGCTTTACAAAAAGTCCATGTGGAAAACTTAGAATTGGAGGTGATTAAGGCCCACTACCATGCGTCACATTCCCATTCCAAAATGATGTCTTTTCATAACAAGTGTTATTATTATATTAATGAGATCCAAAAGGATGGTTATAATTGAGACCCAAAAGGGCATGTTGCAATAAAAAACGTGTCTCTTAAGATAACCTTTGGAGGTTTGACCTAAGGCATTTATACCTAAGGTTAGAGGTCATTCCAACATGGAGTAGTGGAGCCGATACAGGCAAGTCATAAGAAGTTGGGTGAAGTGGAATAGAAAGTGGACTAACCATCCCTTCTAGCTAGGTTATAGGCCTAACCATGGTTGCACTACTA
>MNCI01007273.1:344553-361684 GCA_015680685.1 Gnetum montanum
AATAATATAAAAATAATAAATCCCTTTGATAGGGCCATGATCAACCTTGCTGCTAGCCATGATCAATGGTAGTTAAGGGTAGGCCCTAAGAGCCACACATTGCCCTACTAGCATGATCTACAGCCTTACACCACCACATCAGCACCAGTAGTTGCTTACCTCTATGGATCCATCATTAGCCACTCCACCACTACCACCACTCATCTATGCACATCATTTTTCATGCCCGCTACTTGCCCTACAATTGCCACTCTTGAAATTTGCACCATTTTCCTACCTACCATTTTTGCTATGATAAACTGTGTTCCATGTTGTCGGAAACTACCTTCCATGCCACCACAAACCACCTCCTACACCACTAAAAATCACCTCCTATGCTACTATAAATCACCTCTTATGCCACCACAAATCACCTCCCATGCTACCAAAAACTACCTCCTGCGATATCACAAATCACCTCTGTTGCCACCATAAACTACCTCCAACACTATCACAAACCACCTCCTGCATTGCCATAAACTACCTCCCACACCACAACAAACCACCTCTCACACCACCATAAATTACCTTTTGCACTACCACAAATTGCCTCTCCCACGACCAAAAATTACCTCTTCATACACCACTAGAAACTGCCTCTCTAGTAAACATGCACAAGCCGAGACAAGGGGTTCGGGAAGCTGAGTGATGGGTTATGTAGGCCTAGTCAAAGGCCACACTAGACATGAGATGGGCCATGATAACCCATAAGAGGACCATGTGGGCCTGCGATGGGCTATGTAGGCCCAGAGGAGGATTACGTGGACATTGAAAATGGGTTGTGCAAGCCCTAAAGAGGGCCTATAAAAGAAGAAAAAGAAATAAGAAAAAATGACCATGCCACCTATGACATCTAAAAACTTCAATGGTTGGAACATCGAGAGGTCATCAGGTGTACAACCTAACCTTGAGTTGGTGGAAGGGCCATGTTGGAGAAAATGGAAATGGGATGCCCTAAATAGTTTGGTCGAACAGATAGGGACTTACAAGGTGTAACAATAACCATTCGCAAGAGCCCAAAAATAGTATCGTGAATAAGCAAACATATGTATTAGAAATAGGAAATGTACGAAATTATGCTAAAATTTTAAACAAATTATAAAGGAAAATGAAATGAGATTTTAAATGAAGTAATGCACCACCCCAAGACCAAGGCACATGGCTCTTAGTTAAACAATGTTTGAAATTGGTATGCAGTGTTAGATAGGCATAACAGGGTAGCATGGATGTGTTGTCATAGTCTCTAGGACATTGCAGATGCAGTGTTGATAGCTACAAAGGAGGCTAGACCTATTGGGCTTACAGTCATCACACTATGTGTGTGCAAGGAAGATTGTATTATAGTGCTCAGCTATGTGTCAAGCTCGAGTGCTCGAGGGTAAGAATGATGAAGATGCTAAGACTGCTCTAATGCTTGATGCTCAGAATGATTTGCTAATAAATCCTTAAAATGCTAATTATTGGGGTATTTATAGGGCTAGGATTGATGTGATATGTGAACTAGATGCCACATGGCCTAGGTCCCATGTAGCATGGATGTGAACAAGTCATGTTGGCATGCTACGCTTAGAGTGTCAAGCTCAAAGTGTTAAGCTCAAAGTGTAATGCTCTATAAGATAGAAGTGGGAATTGAGAATTTACCAAAATTTGATAACACCATCCAAAGTTCATGTGCTAGAGTCTGAGGGATCACAATGTACCTACAAACAATGCCAAAACAAATGTAGCTTGGAGCCTATGGTCTAGGACTATGTCTTTCCCCTCTTCCAAGTAGGGTCAAGCATAGGGATAATTTTGGGGATCAATATGAGGTGAAAAAGTAAAGAAAAATGGTGATCTTGGCCATTGGAAGGATGTCAGAGCTAAAATAAAGGTTGATGCCAAGTTTTGGGAGCTTTTGGAGGCATTTCTCAAGTGTCACATTATCTACGCTACACTGTGTGATGGAGTGTAGCATGAACACTTAGAAAATTTTTGTAGATTTTTGCTTGTCATGCTATCTATGCTATGTAGTTTAGTAGAGCATAGCACAAGTTCTTTGATGAATTTTGCCCAAATTGGTAATGTTTCTTCATGGCATGCTGGCCACATTCTGGGGTGAAGTCAGAGAACTAACCTCAGAAGTCAGAAAATTGCTAAATGCATCCTCCATGTCTAGATAGCTTGATGGATTCTTGTTCAATACTTAGAAAAATTTGGCCCTAAAAAATGTCATGCTGGCTATGTTGTGCAGTGTATTAGAGTGTGATAGGACTAAAGATAGAAAATTTTCCAAATTGTTTCATCCATCTTGGGAACTTTTGACAACTCCTAGCCTAGTACTTGGGTGGACTCGCAACTAGGACATGTGTCAAGTTGGGCAAGCTAAAGAACATAGCAAGCTTAATAGTCTAGGAGATAGAAAATTTGCCAAACTATTTGTTCCATCCCCAATGACTCTTGACCACTTCTAGCTTGACATTTTTGCAAACTAGGCTTGGAAGCATGTGCTATGTTGGTTGTGCTAGGAAGCATAGTAGGTATACTTAGAAAAATTTTACAAACATAGGCATCCTAGTGTGCTATGTTGTCTACATTGCATAGTGTAATACCAAACTTAGAAAATGTTTGCCCAAGTTTTCACACTTAGAGAAATCTACCATTGAATATCAGGAGCCCAAAATTAGTGGTGTTTCATTAGCCCCTCTTTGTTGATGTCTGGAGGACTGGCTTGAAGGATGTTGACAAAGAATATGAAATACCACAATAAACATGACACCAACACTATTTGTTAGTTCCCACTTGGAAAATGCTTCACTATACTTGAGAGTGCCAAGGTAATGAGGTTTGATAGGGCATAGCTTTGAGAGATGGATCAAGGAACAATGGATAGAAACTATAGTTATGGGGTCTAATGCCATGATAGCTTGTTGCCATAGCATGATCCCTCATTGAAGTGCTTGTGAGGAAGTAAGCATGGAGAGGTATCCTACCCTTTAGATCTCAACCTTTCATCAGAGTGCTTGTGAGATGGTCAATCCAGAGCTAGGCCAGTTGCAAAACAACAATTGTGCCATTTGAATTGGGCACTTAATTTGTCCAATTTCTTTTAGCTTTTTTTTTCTCTTGCTCTTTTTCTTTTTTTTATATTATCGGGTGAATTGTGCATCATATTTGCTTAGAGGTAACCACATTGCATCTATAGGATAGGTGTTTCGTACCCAAGATGAATTATGTTATATCTATTTCAGGCTTTGACCAGCCCACAAAGGCTTCCCATGGGATGAGTTGCATTACATCCATCATCGGTTCAGTGGATGATTCTAGGAAAGGTTACATGTGCATTGGGGAAGCTTGCAGGGGATAAGGGAGTTTGCAAGATTAAGAGTTAGAGGTTAGGTTGGCTAAGGGGATAGTAGGGATGTGCACTCTTGAGTAGGTAGGTGAGTCGATGTAGACACATCAGAACAATGTATGCCTTGCTATTGTGATGAAACGCACCCTTGAATGGTGCCACCTAGGCTTGATCCTACAAATGAAACATAAGGAAAAGAAGAAAAAACAACCACCATGTGAGATGAGGGTGAAGTCCTTCTTGCCAACAACATTGCAAGGGCTATGAGTGCTATGTTAGTTGCATGCAATGTCCAAAGTAGCAAGGCCAATGCAGGCATTAACAGTGGTAGGATGGAAACCTCTAGTAGCCATACTAGAAGTGAGCACTCAAGTGGCAAGGAGTAATGGTGATGCAGGTGCTTAAGAGTTCTCACCAAAGGTAGGAGCTAGGAAACTTAGCCATAGAGCAAGAATCTAAGAAGCTGGATGCTCTTCTAGACACAATAAATGGTGAAGGTCGGAGGATGGTAGTGCTATGGCTAGGCCACAATACTAATGGGTCTTCAACGAGTGCTGTTGATGGAAAGAGCTACAACCAAAATGATTGGCGATGGTGATGGTAGCTCCAAAAGGTTAGCAAGATGCCAAATGACATGTTTAGAAGATCAACAAGATGGTAGTGATAATGATGTTATAAATGTACCAGAGGATTTTTTCTTGATAATGTGAACTTCATTCTAGAACCACAATGTCCCACCCCATCCTACTTGAGAAGTGTGGGTAGGCAATGAAAGATTGGAAGTATTATCACTCGCTTATTCACAAAACCATGTATGTTGAACTGTAGGTGCTAAATCATGAACCTAGTTTTAGGCTTTGGTAGACCACTAGCTATGCTAGTTTAAGATCCTAGCAAGTCGTGATCCTGGTATAAGGTCCAGGTGAACTGTGACGTGCTAGTTTAAGGTCCTACCAAATTGTTGTGCTAGTTTAATGTCATAGAAAATGGTGGTTGGCTAGTTTAAGGTCATAGCAAACCATGTTGTGGGTGCTAGTTTAATGTCATAGCCCAAGGACATTCTATGCTATTAATCTCATAGTGGACATTTGTGCTAATTTAATGTCATAGTGGGCATTCTATACTAGTTTAACATCATAGTAGATGTCTATGCTAGTTTAATGTCATAGCAGACATTTTTTGCTAGTTTAATGTCATAGCGAATGTTTTGTGCTAGTTTAATGTCATAGTGAACATCTCCTTACCTTTCTTTTCTCACTGATGCGATACTGCATGCCAGCTATAGTATGGGTTTAGGTATGAGTGGTTAAGAGGATTGGTAAACTCATTACCATCTAGATTAGCTAGCTTGAAGGATTTGTTGTCATACACCTTAGTGACCAAGAAAGGCCCTTCCCAGTTGGTTGAGAATTTGTCCACGGGCTTGTAGATGACCTTGAGGACTAGGTCCCATTTCTTGATTAGGTGTTGATGTTGATTGTGATGATGCTTTTTTCATTTCTTCTGTTGGTATCACTTGATGCGATCAAGCATTTGGATGCGCTCCTGCTCTATAGAGTTGAGGTTAGTGCTTCTCAATTCATTGTTCTAAACCTCATCCATGAATTTTGAGAGTATCATGTAGAGTGATGGGACCTACAATTCAAGAGAAAACATTATTTCATATCTATACACAAGACTATATGGCGTTTTACGTATCGTGGTTCTACATGTCATGTGGTAGGCCTATAGTGCATAAACTAATTGTTCATGCCATCGTTGCTTGCTATCATTAAGTAACCTCTTTTGAAGGATGACTATGAATTTGTTTGTAGCCTCCACTTGACCATTCACTTGAGGGTAGTATGGTGACAAATAATAGTGTTTGATACCAAGGTTTTTATAAAAAGCTTTGGTTTCTACACTACTAAATTGTATCCCATTGTTTGTAACTATAGTCATAGGAAGACCAAATAGGATCACTATGTTGTCAAGGATGAATTTGCAAAGTTGCTGAGATGTTGTCTTCCTAAGGGGAATGACATCAATCCACTTTGTGAAATACTTAGTAATGAGTGGCGAGGTACCCCTACACTCAACCATACAAAACGAGCGTAGCATGCATGATCCAGTCAAACTCCATAGACTAAATGCCTACACACCCCATGGAACACTTGGGGTTAATCATTTGTTGTCTTCCTAGAGTTACTTGTAGTTGTCACGGTGTATGGTTAAGTATGTCCGAGGTATATGATTTTTATGGTCATGGTTTTATGTCTTCTATGCTAAGAGCAAAGGGTTGAGAAACTAGCTAACTCTAACTAAGGACTAAGTCTAAATTAACTAGCATCCGCATCTGTTTCCACTTACCGTACATACCCTAAACTATGCAACTATGGCTACCAAATGCTAATCATTACTAGGATCAACACACATAACGTACATGCTCGAAGTGGTCGTACTGAGGCACTTAACTAGCCTAAACGTGATGAGCAGCCGATTCCTTGACTAGTCATACGCATCGATAGATGCTCGTAATCAAGTCGTACTCATCCCGCATTCTAGGAGTTGAGGGTGAGAGAGACTAATCGTGATGAGTAGCCGATTCCTTAATTAGTCATATACATTCATCAATGCTCGTAATCAAGTCGTACTCATGCTGTGATCATGCAGGTAAAAAATAATAGGTAAGAAATAACATGTAATAAACCTATTCCATGCACTGCAAGGTTTATCCACAAAGCTCATCTTTATTGCTATACACAACTTGTGTTTAGGTACAAAGCTGCTTGAATAAAGATTCGTTCACTTGGGGACTCCTACTGTGGGCACATGGAAAATATTCTATCTCTAGAGTGATCAAACTACCACATTTTCCCTACTTTTAGCCTAGGATGAGGAAATAAGGGGACTGCTACCTCTTATTTATAGATTTGGTGGTAGACCGCGATCTCATGGCTTGTGCATATTGCGTCTCATCATACCCCCATGACTAAATGAAAACTCATCCTTGAGTTTGTTACAATAATATCGAGAAGGTATAGAATTATTGAGGGGAATGGAACTAATGTGATGACATGTGAATGGTTCATTATTACAAGACTTGACAAAAATGGTGTTCATGACAACAAGCGTGAACACCTTATTCCAATGACATCAAGCCTTTGTTGGAAGCTGAGAAGAAAGAGAGAGAAAGAAGTGTTGCTTCTGTCAATGCCAAGATTGGGCCTTTGTTTTCCATCCATAAGCATGTCATCGATCTTACTCCTTGCATAGTTGCTTCCAGTGTTGCTTCATTCCATGTGGTTCCTCTCGATTTGGTCTGTTATTGCATGGTTTCCATCTTCACACACAATACAATCTTAATTAGTAAGGGTAAATGAATCATCATGTAATTAATACCTTGTTTCGGTGTAGGTACATTGGCTAGGTTGTGGTATGGCTGATATGGATCGAGAGATATATTACTGATGACTACCGAAGGAGTAGGGGTTAGGCAGAAAATGAAAAAATCTAGGGCTAAGAGAAAATCAAAAAAATCAGGCCCCATACCCCCATGACTAATCGCGAATCTTTGGTAGCATTAGAATAGAGAAAGAAAAGGAGTAAGAAAGATAGATAAAAAGGGACAACTGAAAACATAAGTGAAATGGATGTCGAGATGGAAATGAACAAAATAAAATTAATTGCAAAATGTTAAGGGAAAGAATTTAACTAATGCTCCAAATAGAAATGTCAGTGGGTCCTCCCCAAAGTAGGCTCATGCCCTTAATGCCCTGACAAACCCACATGCAAAGAGTTCGTAGGCTCTAGGAATGTCATTTGGAACAAGAGTTAAAGTCTTAACTACAAGAGTTTACCAAAAAGAAAACAATGCATCAACCAAAATATATACACTAATGATACAATCGGCAATGAGGTGAACCATGGAGAGAAGGATGGAGAGAAGAGAATGGAATGGAATCCCAAGGACAAGGTGGTGTACAACCCCTTGTGTGTGTTATGATTAATGTGACCTGGCAAGTCTCATTCCAACTCCAGCCTCAAACCAACCACATCCAGTGACTTCGCATCAATGCATCCGGCTAAACTATCTACTTGGATAACAAGAATGCCTTCCCCAAGAGTCACAACCATTCCAATGAAACAAAGGAGAGAATGGGAAGCAAGGAGGGCCTTAGTTAGATGGAACACTTTTGGTTCCATAACCAGTTCTTGTAGCCAAAGTTTATTCGTCTAAGGGGTGTGCTTTGAATTCTCACTTAGTTTTTTTTTTCTTTTTTGTTTTATGTTTTTATGTGTGAGAACCACACCATGCAAAGACTTCTTATTTTTATTATCTTAGCTTCCGATAGTTGGGTAACATCGGAATGGTAAGAAAACTCAAGAAGAAAATATCCAAGCACCCAAGAGAATGACCAACACAAAAGCATCAAGTTCCCTTGAAGTTACACCCTTTACAATCCTTGAGTCCTTCCTTAGTTTGAGAAATGCCCTGTCACCGATTCGTTTAAGTTCTTATTAGAAGGGATTGTACATTTCCAAGCTGAGAGAAACCATAGAAATTGGTGGATGGATAGATGAAGTGGTCTCATTACCTGCCATATCAAAAGAAACATACCTTAGTATCGACATTGTGACTTAAGGTAAAAACCAAACATTAGCAATCAATATGAAAATAGTTCATACCATCATTCCGTATACTTATTGGATGAAAAACTTATAGGGTGGATCACACACACACAAACACAGAAAAAAAATGGAAAAGTATAATGATGTTGTAAAAAAAAGAGGAAAAGGTAAAGAAATTTGTAAAACAAAAACTAGAAAGGTTGAAGAAAGTTGTAAAACAAAAACTAGAAAAGTTGAAGAAATTGTAAAACAAAAATGTAAAAAGAACTGAGGGCCCCATATGATTAGCATAGGTGGCCATCTCACCCATGACTGAGTTGTAAGGGAGAGATCTGAAATAATGAACGTCTGTTTGAATTTCTAAGGAGTACCCAACTTCTCCCAATTGATGATCTTAGATTAAGGGGTGGAAGTTGGCAACGCTCATATTCCAATGTATATATACTTTTGTTATGGGCATGGGTTTCCTCAGTTCGTTCCATGCATATTTTGTTGCTCCTTCGAGTAGCTGTCAACCATGGGGTGTCTACTACTGATTATGTGGTTGCTACATACAGGCATTTTTGTTTTAAAGTTTCAAGGGTACACCTATTGCATGGAGGAGATGAGCATCCCTCCATGTCATCACCCAATGAATCACTATATGTGATGCATGGAACTTTTCTCTTCTCAATCTTTTCACATATGTTTATCTTAGAGATTTCTAAGGAAAGATCGCAGATCCTAAGGCATGCATCTACTATGCTTAGCCATGCCCTTTCCATTATAATTGGGAAGTCCCCTTCATTGTTGTCAACTTCAATCATCAATAAATCAGCTGGGTAAGACCAATCACACACAGTGGTAATGATGTCCTCCACCAATCCCAAGGGAATGGTGATGGACTGGTCTGCCAGCTCTAGTTGGATGTTTCTCTTCTTAAGTTGTGGCAGGTTCCAAGTGTGATACATCTCTCGTGAAATTAAGTTGACTTCAGAACCTAAGTCAAGAAGAGCCCTATGTGGTTCATTTCCGGTGACTTCAAGGTAGATTAAGGGACTCCCAGGGTTAGTTAGTTTCTTGGGAAGGTGGCCTACCTTGATCCATTCGGTTACGATATGTGCTAACATAACCATATGCGTTAATCTCTGATTTTGGACAGAAGGGTGATCCGAAGTGTTAGATGGTAGAGGAGTGTACATGGCCTCAACTGCTTGTTGTTGTGAGAGTTTTTCTGGGATTTTGATTCTAAAGTAGGGTCTTCTCTTTTTACAGTTTTTAGAACCAGTAGCAGGTTGAATATTTACAGCTCTCGTAGCGTGACATTGCTGCGGTTGAGGAGAAATTTTCCCTTGCATTGTTGGAGCAGGACGTGTTATGGGAACTACTTGTGGTGGAAGAGGTACGAAAGGATTAGGAGGATGGTGTGGGTATGGAGTGTCTCTCAGCTTCTGCACATAATATCCATAAGGATCAGGCTGCCGATAAGGGTACTAGTGTTTCGGCAATGACATCCCCCATGACTATGGGTATTGCCACTGCTGATGTTGTCTGATGGGTTGTGGTGGAGTTCCACTTGGATAATACGTTAGTGGTTGGTGGAACTACCTTTGGTTACCTTATAGATAAGGTAACCTTTAGGGTGTTTACCATTGGTTGAGTCTTAGATTAAGCGCATACACCCCTGACTCCTGTAGATGTGAGATGATGGGGCAACATCCCTTAGGATGGTCATAGTGGTAGATATCACATCCACCATCATCGTCTGAATCCGAATCTACAGCCATAATGGAGTTAGTAAATTTTCCCTTACCCTTATTATGTACAGGGTCTAGATCTATCCACTTTTTCTTACCTTTTTCACTACTTTGTTCTACCTTAGACTCTTCTACAATTTTTAAGATAGTTTCAATTTTAAATTCTAAGGAACTCCATATGTCGTCTATCTTAGCTGCTATTTCTATTGTTAATTTTTGGATTGGAAAGGTTTTCCAGTTCACCAACTCTTCGAGTGGTGACTCATCCTCTTCATCACAAAATTTTACTCCCTTCTTTCAAGGGAGGGATTGCAGTTGTACTCTTCCATACTTTCCCTTTTATGTAGCTGACCTTCTTCTTTTTCTACTTGCTCCAACAATCTATGCACTTCATGGGCTCTAAGTTGTGAGAGTCTCCCTTGGGTGTAAGTCCCAAGGGTTCTTCTAGTTTCATGCCTTAGCCCATACACGATGTGGTGAAGTTGATCCTGCTAAGCGTACCCATGGCCCGGGCAATGATGTAACGATGTGTAATAGCGGTCCATGGCAGAATCCAAGGGTTCATGAGTACCTTGTTTCCAGCCTTAGATCTACTTACATAAATTGAACACTCTAGAGTATGTTTGATACTTTTCATTGAACAATTCTAGCATTGTACTCCACCTCCTGATGGTTTTCGGTTCTAAGGACTAGTACTAGCTCTCTGCTTCTTTTGTGAGTGTCCTTGCGAAAAACTTAAGTTTTTGCCACTAATTTTCTATATTTTTCAAGGCATAGTCATCATGGAATGCCTGTAAATGATTTTTCGGATCAGCATTGTATCCCCCTTCAAATCGTGGGATATTGTTCATGTCTAACTGCTTGATCCGACTATCTTTTAAATACTTTGTGGGCATCCTAACTGCCTTCGTTATGTCAAGCATACTTTAGGTTGCAAGTAGGGGTTCGTCATGATCATCTCGTTCATGACACCTGTGATGTCTACATTGTTCCCTACTCTCCCTACGTCCTTGCCCTTGTCCTCTCTCTCGACTTTTGCGTCGAGGTCTTTCGTTATTTTTACCCTTATCCTCACCTTTATGTTCATGATGGCTATTCACAGATGTGGAAGGAGAGAATGAGTTATGTGAAGAAGGGGAAGAAGAAGGGGAACCATCATCATGATAATTTTTCTTGCCTTCTCTTCACCTGCTACAGCCCCAATCATGGTAATGATCTACAGCATAAGTGGTTGTTCTCTCTGTGAACAGCTGGTGTTCACGGGCATCAAAACCAAGGATATGTATCGTTAATCATAGGTTCTGATACCCAACCTCCTCGCCATCGTTAGGAGGGGGAACATCATTTGTTAAAGAACCCGTGATAAGGGATTCCTCATCTCTTATTTCGCTAAGGACGTGCGAGGCTTTGCCCTTCAGAAAAGTATGTTGACTCTCCTACCTTAAGTCCCTCATACATTGGGCATCTTTGGGATAATAATGCCTCATGTCAAAATCTTTTGCAACGTATTCAGCATATAATTCTTGTATGCCAATCTATGCCAAGGCATAGAAAATCATGCGAGAGACTGATCGATCTAGGGGTAACATGATGTTACCTTGCAAATCTCTCCATTGCAGCTATTCATCTTGATGGAGAATAAAAGTAAAATTAGGGATATACTCATAAGGATGAGTATATGTCATTTTATATTGTTTAGGACTTGGCTAATTTTGGTTATGCTTTTTATGTTGTCGATTGTCTCGTGTATGTTCCTCAGGTGGTGAGTTGCTCTTATGAGAAGAAGACATTTTTATCAGTGTGCTAATTCACCATTATATAATTTTTATCTTGATTAACCCGAAGGTTCGTTAAGGCTCACAACAATGTGAGTGATATCCCTTATGTTCTATTCGGTGCACAAACACTTAGTCCCCGACAACGATGCCAATGATGAGTGGCGAGGTACCCCTACACTCAACCATACGAAACAAGCGTAGCATGCGTGATCCAGTTGAACTCCACAAACTAAATGCCTACACACCTCATAGAACACTTAGGGTTAATCATTTGTTCTCTTCCCAGACTTACTTGTAGTTGTCACGGTGAATGGTTAAGTCCAAGGTATATTATTTTTATGGTCTTTTATGGTTTTATGTCTTCTATGCTAAGAGTGAAGGTTGAGAAACTAGCTAACTCTAAGTAAGGAATAAGTCTACATTAACTAGTGTCAGCATCCATTCCTACTTATCGTACACACCCTGAACTATGCAACTGTGGCTACCAAATGCTATTCGTTACTAGGATCACCACACGTAACGCACGTGCTCACAGTTGTTGTACTGAGGAACTTAACTAGCCTAAACATGATGAGCAGCTGATTCCTTAACTAGCCATACACATCCATAGATGCTCATAATCAAGTCGTACTCATCCCGCATTCTAGGAGTTAAGGGTAAGAGAGACTAATCGCGATGAGTAGCTGATTCCTTGATTAGCTATACACATTCTTCAATGCTTGTAATTAATTCGTACTCATGCCACACTAATGTAGCTAATAAATAACAGGTAAGAAATAACATGTAATAAACCTATTCCATGCACTGCAAGTTTTATCCACAAAGCTCGTCTTTATTGCCGTACTCGAATAAAGATTCGTTCACTTGGGGACTTCTACTGCGGGCACATGGAAAATATTCTATCTCTAGAGTGATCAAACTACCAGAGTTTTCCTACTTTTAGCCTAGGATAAGGAAATAAGGGGAGTGCTGCCTCTTATTTATAGATTTAGTGGTGGACTGCAATATTGCGTACGCGATATCGCAGGGGACAACATGATATCGTGTACGTGATATTGCATGGGATGTGATATCACGGCTTGTGCATATCGTGTCTCATCACTTAGTTTCCATAATGATGAATCTGTGTCCTACAGAAGTCTTAGACATTATAGGCCCTATGATGTCCAACACCCAATGTTGGAATGACCATGTGATCTATGTAGTATGCAGTTTAGTAGGTGATATGTGCATTAGGTTCCCATGTTGCTAACACATGTCACATGTCCTACCCTTGGAGACTCAATCATGTTCCATCTAAGGCCAGTAATAGCCTAGATGTCTAATTTTTGTTGCCATTTCCCTAGGAGCTATATGACCCCCACATAGTCCCTCATGGACTTGGTGAATGATCTTTTGTGCTTCACTACTACTAACACAAGTTAACAGTATCCCGTTATAGGATCTATGACATAAGGTACTATCACCTATGAGGACATACTACTATGATTCTTTTCACACTATGTCATTTTGGGCAGATGTTATGTTTTGTGGGGGCTCTCCCTATTGAAGGTATGCCTTCATGTCATCATACCACTCTTGGGCATGAGCTATACTTATGGATACGATGCTTGTTATGTGAATTATAGGTTCAGTTCAATCCACTATTGATGTGAGCAAAGTAGAGAAAATGTTCCACAATATGCTTAAGGCTAAAGTAGCTAGTACATTAGCTATGAAATTTTTGTTGCAGGGGATATGTTGGACATCTATGCTTGCGAATTATTTAAGTAAGTGTTTTGCCAAATCACAATAAGGTTGTAGATGTTGTGCTTTACAAGCATACATATTTTTAACTTGGTTAATAACTAGCTGTGAATCACCTTGGACTGCTATGTTTTGAATTCCTAAATCTTGTGCTACTAAAATGCCTCTAAGGAGACCTTTGTACTCCACCATGTTGTTTGTACAAAGGAATGCAAAGTGGTGTGTGAAGGGTTGGATCTCTCCATAGGGGAATGTGATGATGGTAGTGGCACTATCACCTTGTGTGATCAAAGCACTATCAAAGTGTAAAATGTCCTCAAAATTTGCAGGTACTTAGCTTATACTACTGATATGCTTATCTGGGAATTTTGGGTCTATTATTGCTTGATCAACTATGGGTGAATCCATGAGTTGTGCAGCTATTTCTTGACCTTTTATGGATGCTTGTGCTATGTAATGTAGGTCAAACTCCATAGTTATTACCTTCCATATTGCTATTCTACTACTTTCATATATGTTTGTTGTAATAGCCCTAGGTACATTGCTATTTCAAATGACATTGACTTGACTACAAAAAAGGTAGTATCTCCATTTTTTAAGTGCAAAGATTAAGATGAGATAGTTTTTCTCCACATCATTATACTTTGCCTCATTTGCTACTAATGCATGTCTTAGGTAGCAAATAGGAGCCTCAGAACCATCTTCTTACTTGTGGCAAAGTAGGGAAGTAATGGACATGTTTGAGGTTGCAAGGTAGTTGTAGAAAGATTTATCTCTTTGCAAAGGATAGACTATTGAAATTTGAGCCAACTCCCTTTTTCAGGTTGTTGGATGCCTCTTAGCATTAAGCTCTCCACTAAATGTTGACTCCTTTTTTAAGAAGATGTTGCATTGGTTGTAACTTATTAGTCAACCTTACAATAAACCAACATATGAATTGTATCCTAACTTGTAATCCATGTAGCTTCTTAAGGTTTGCTGGTGGTGCCAAGTTGGTGATAACCTTGACCTTCTCAGGGTCTATGCGTATCCCTATTTCTGATATTATAAAGCCTAACATGCAACTATTTTTAATTCCAAAGAAACACTTTTTGGGATTAAGCCTAAGGTCATGTCTACGACAATGTTTAAGGACATAGTCCAAGTCATTTGTGTGGTCATGAGCCATTTTTGACTTAACTGCTATGAACTCAACATAGTCATTGAGTAATTCTAGTAGATATTTCATTCCACATTAATATGTTGCTCTTGCATTCCTCAATCTAAAGTGCATCATTGTATAACAAAATGTCCCCTAGGGGGTCATGAAAGTAGTGGTAAGTTGGTGCTCTAGGTTGATGCGAATTTGGTTGTACTCTAAGAACCCATCCATGAAGGAAAATAAAGCATGACCAATTGTAGTATCAACAAGTTGGTTAATACTAGGCAATGGAAAATCATCTTTAATGGTTGCCTTATTTAAGTCTCAGAATTCTATGAAAATGCATATACCTCCATTTTTCTTTGGGAAAACTACAATGTTTGAAACCCAATCTACATAGTCATTTTCTTGGATGAAACTGGTTTAGTAAAGTTTAGTGATCTCATTGCAGATGACCAACATAATCTCAAGCTTGATTTTTTAAGCCTTTTGTTTAACTAGTTTAATGCGTGGATCTAAGGTAATGTTATGTTGTATTATATGCGAGTGTAAGCCTAGCATGTCTTTGTAAGACCATGTAAACCCTTTAACATTATCGCTAACTCTAGAGATGCTTTGTTGGATTTGAGACTTTAGTAAAGAACTAAGTTTTAATGATTTTTCCTCATCTTTACATATTGTTATAGGGACTTCTATGAGAGGATCCTCAACAACATTACCTAATTCTAAGTCTAGAGCTCAGACTAGATGTTCTAGTCAATCTAGTGACATCTCTAGGGATGCTATGTTGGTGTTGTAAGGAAGTGGTTCAAAGTCCAAAATATTTTTGTTTATGCATCTCATGAGTTTTCCATAAGGTCTAGTCAAGGCTAAAGATGAATGAAGACTCTCGTATGTGTTCATTTTCTTAAGAGATTCTGCAAGATAAGTAGAAAATCATTAAGTGATAGTTATTTTAATGAAGTGAAATGCATAAAATAAGGAAGAAAATGCTATGAAAATTAACTATGTATTATGTAAAGTAATTTATTCATGTATATTTTATTATTTTTTGTGTTCTTTGTTATGGCCTCGATTGGTCACAAAATTTCTAGTTTAAGGTCATAGTAGATAATAGACTATGTGTGAGGTGTAAGTCTAGGCAAGACTTAAAATGTTTGAAGCATGGGGCCAAGTTGAACATTCATTAGCTAAGTAGAAAAATGTAAAAAATTTCTAAGTGTAAAAATTTAAAAAAGTTAAAAAAATTTTATAGCTCTAGGTGTTACACTGCATGAGACATGGGATTTTCTACGTTATGTGTAGGACATGGAGCATTCTGCGTTATGCATGGGACATAGGATGTTTTAGAAAGGTGATGTGTCATTTGACCCTGAAGAGTATAAAAATGGGTTTACCCATGGTAAACCTATCATTTTCACCATTAGAGCCAACAATCATCCAAGTGTAGCATGGCCAAAGTAGAGCGTATTACCCATTGAGTGTGACAAAAAAATAGCTAAAGCTTAACAGTGAGAAAATGGCATGTAGGAGTGAGTGTAGACACCCCAACCTTGCTAACATTGATGAAGGCAAGTGCACCCTATAGCATCCTCCTAGGATGCGCATAAAAGAGTGATAAGAGGCACCATCTGCTAGGTAGGCCATCATGCTACACTCATGATTTCTCATTCTATTTTTGCCTCTCACATTTGTGCTTTAGGGTCTTAGGATTTAGAGGGCAGTCGGTAATGGGAAGGGATCACTACTATTGTTGCTACTGTGCTATGGCCACTGTTGCTACTACCACCACAGTGGCTAGGGAAGGAGTGTGTGCCATGGATCTTATGTTTATTTTTCTTCATATTCTTTTCTCTTGAGTAAAAATTTTGGGGACGTCCTATGTCGTGAAACTAGGTGAGGGTTTTGTGATGGGCTTTTGAGTGTTAAGAACCATGGGATGGGAGAAGGTTTTCATTATGTCCCACATGGTGAGATGGGATAGGGGCTTTATGTGTACCATTTAGTGTAACAAATCAGTAGTGTTTTGAGTGCTCTACATTCCATGTCATGTAATAAGGTTTTCTTATGTGTTTCATGTGGTGGAATGAGACAAGGGTTCCACTGGTGTCTCGTGCTAGTTGTCAAGCTCTGGGGCATCCTTGAGAGCATGACCAAAAAGTTAGAAAAATTTTGGGACTACTAAATTTTGCACATTTTGGTACTATCACACTCCTTGGGAGCATAACCAACACTTATAAATTTTTGCACATTTCATCATTATCATGCTCCTTGCGAGCGTGACCAACACTTGGAAAATGTTTTCAAATTTTTGCTCATTATTTTATTTTATAGCTATCACAGTCCCTAGGAGTGTGACAAACACTTCAAAAATTTATGCAATTTTTTTTCTACCAATGACTATGTAGTTTTCATGCTCTCTGGGAGTGTGACCAACACTTAGAAGAAAATTTTTTTACTCTTTTCTAGTTGTTCCATAGTTGTCACGCTCCCTAAGAGTGTGACAAACACTTAAAAAAATTTTGTTTAAAAAGTGTCATGCTTTGTGGGAGCATGATCAAAAGTTATAAAAAATTTTGAGCTTTTTAAATTTTATGCATCATTTGTCTATTAGTTTTATTTTTTTTATTACCTCATTTTCAACATTAACATTTTCATTACTATGGCACTACAGGGTCCTACTGAAACTCACCCTGGTCATGGTTGAGCTAGTAGGGATCTTATGTTGTATGAGTGATCCCATGCC
>MNCI01007273.1:361804-381644 GCA_015680685.1 Gnetum montanum
CCACCTAGAATAGTTTACTATGTTGGAGGGTGAGCCCTATTTTGATGATGATTTTTTTTTTCTCATGACTTGGAATGCTTATTTCCCTTTTTCCTATCGCCAAATTTTTTATTGATGAAGACGATGTTCATGATAGAAAAGGGACATTAGCCCTAGTCCAAATANAACTACCAAAGGTGAAGGGTCAAGGAGCTCAAGTTAGTACCCAAGAGGTCTTAGACCCATGTCATGGATCTAGAAGATGCCTAAGTTCAAGTGCTATCATAAATACAACTCTATATTCATTACCAACCATGTAGGCATGGCCTTCCACAACTCACTTGGAAAAATTTACAATGCTAGAGGGTGAACCCTATTATAATGATGAATATTATATATATATATATATTTTCTCATGACTTGGAATGCTTATTTCCCTTTTTCCTATCGCCAAATTTTTTATTGATGAAGACGATGTTCATGATAGAAAAGGGACATTAGCCCTAGTCCAAATAACCCTACAAGAGTTCTCATCCACTAAGTACATGCATTCTAGTGTCATAGGAAAAATTGGGGTGAACATGGAAAATTACCCTACAAATCACTCTAAATCCTATGTGAAGTGCTAGGATCTCAACTAGTTGGATGTTAAGTGGGCATCCTAGATACCCACTGTGGAAAAATATTTAGTCTAAGTACCATTATTCCCCACACCATTTATGCTAGGTAAGTTGTATTATTGATTTATTTTCATAAATTTTTGATTTTTACATTTCCATCACATTGCTAATTCTATTTTTTTTTACTGTAGCTATAGCCATGTCCAGGGAGTTCATAGTGATTATCTCAAGATGCACTAAGGCTAATCCTCTTTTCAAGTATGGCAAGGTTGATGGTTTGCAGTGCTGGTTATGCCACGAGGCTCCAACAAGGATTACCTGAAATGTTCAACAAGCTAGGCTTATGGACCTCTTTTTGGCCATGAACCCAAGCATCCTAATAGCAAAGTTGATTGCACTTGTTGACTCTTTCATAGAGACTACCGACTGCTTCCACACACAAGTTCACAATGTGCGAGTGGTTTTGGAGATCGCAGATGACCTCTTTTCAGATCTCTTTGGTGTCACCTTTGAAGGTTTACCTATAGGTGAAATGATGAACAAGTTTCTAAACCACAAAGGGGACATTGAAGAGTGGCTGGGCACCGAGAAAGGTTGCAAGGGCATTCCCATGAGGCTGGTAAAACTATTGGTGGTCCAACACCTCTATCCTATCTTTCGAGCTCATGCATTCCCTAAGCTACTTTTCCAAGGAAAGGTTCTTGGGGTAGAGTAGGCTTGGGTTATGAGGGACATAGTGGAGGAATGGATATGATTCAATTGGGTCAAATACCTTGCTGGGCTACAAGCTAAAATAATCAAACTTCAGGATGACCCCGAGGCACACTCTCATGTGCATTTTTCCTTTTATAGTGTGCTTGCATAGGTTTTCGGATTTATTGATGGTCCATGAAGATAGAATATGGATTATGTAAGATTGCACCTAGATATCAAAGCTATGGATCTACCATCTATTTCACACAACATGATCACAGGACCCCTAGGAGGCCATTGGTGAGTCCTTTTCAGTAACTACCAAGGCCCAAGTGGGACCATCCTACCGTGTGCATGATAGTGCTAGAGAGGCTTCTCCCATGAACACAGGCAATGCAGTGAGGGGGGCATGACTCATTATTGAGATGATGAGATGAAAGTTGCAAATCAAGAAGCCTCACCCCATGGAGGTGCCCATGCACAAAATTGAAGAAAGAGACAAGAAGCTATGTCTTAGAGTCAGTGATGCAAGATCAATGTTTACTGGTAAGTATACATTATTTAGTATATTTTCTATATATATATATATATATATACACATATATTTTTTAGAAAAATGTTCTAATTCTGGTTTATGCAACATAGGTGAGGAGGAGGCCCTTGTCATAGAAGAGGAACCCTTAGTAGAAGATGTCCCTTAGCCTAAGGGACACATAATGAATGAAGACGCTGCCGAAATCTTAAGGCAACTTGAAGAGGAGGGACTATAATTCGAGGACGGTGAGTTTGATCATTTGTTTGAAGATGTGTAGATGGAAGATCCCTCCACTCTCATCCTTGAGGATTTGCTAGGTAGGAGCTTTGCACTACCATTTTCATTATGCGCTTCCTCTCCCTCTACTCTCTCTTCCTCTTCTTTTTACTCATTTTTTTATGTTTTGTTTTAACAATGCTAACACTTTTTATTTTACAGTGGGTGATGCTTCTACTAAGCATCCTGAATCTTCATCCACTCTCCACTCACAACCATGGTAGAAATCCTAGATAAGTTTTCCTCCATGCAAGGCATAATGGATGACATGATTGACCATTTAAGATAGATAGATCTTGAGATAGGTATTTTTGGATTGTTGTTATGTTGTTTTTGTTCTTCCTTTATCATACAACTAATGTTTCCTATCTTTGGTATAATAGCCTCACAACTCAAATGAGATCCATCAAGGTCAGTCCAAGTTGATGCTGTACCTGTGTTCCCTCCTGAGGTAGAATAGGTGCCTTGTCATATATATGACAAGGCAAGCAAATGCACACTGCACTCGACATGATCACTATGGGAGTGTACACACATGAATGAAAACCTCTAGAAATGTTTGTAAAAAATTAAAGAACAGAAGGCAAGTCAGGCAGCTCAACTAGAGGACTTGCAGTCATGGTATAAATTTTTGATGGCCCACAATAAATCAGATGGTAGTTGGCATACAACTATGATTGCCTACGCTAGATATTGGTTAGCCATTAGGGGAAAAAATGAGGCTACACATGAGATTATTGAGAAGAATTTATAGAAGGACCTCTTGGCTCAAAAGAACCAAGACTGGAAGGACTACAATGCCAAGAAATATGAGTGGGGATAGACTCAAAAGAACCACAAGTATCAATACAAAATGGAACACGTAGCCTATTGTAAGAAATACAGAGATGAGTCTGTGGAGTGCCAGGTCGTAACCTATTCCTTGATGTCATCGATGTGACATAAGATTACAATAGGTTTGCTAAACACTTAGTGGTTAGTGAGCTCCCAAAGAGGGAAATTGATATTGCTTTTGAAGAGGTTACATCTGCTACATATTTTCGAGGGCCACCCATATGGACAGCCATGGAAAAAGGGAAGACCCTTGTAGGCATTGACTTAGGAGAGGAGGATTCGGCAAATATGATAGAGGAGGAGATCCTCCAATGCTTAGAAGCTGGCCTCAGTAGGATGCCCCTAGACATAGACATGGGCCCATCTCAAGTTGATTAAATTTACTTTATATTTCTATCTATTTTCACATGTTATCCTTTTTATTGACTAGTTTATCATTTCATTTTTATTTTTCACAAGATCTAGGTGAAGACAGAGGACCTAGCAGAGTCATAGATAAAGATGGAGGGGAAGTGCCATAGCTTCCCATTAATACATTAATACATTTAAGATTTACCCTTGTTGTTGGGAAATTTTTGTATCTTTTGATGTGGATGTAACCTCAGAATATGTATTTTTTTTATGATTTAATGAAAACATGATACTTATTTTATTTACATATGGATCTCTGGTGATATCATTTTAACTTATATTTTAGTTAATCTAACTTTACATTTTTTGTTGTTGATGTAATTATGCCCCTTGTTGATGCCATGCACTAGTTTAAGGCCATTTTGGGCCATCGTGTAAAAGGAATTCCATTGCAAATTTTAGGCCTTGGTGGGCTATGCAATAGTTTAAGGTCATTTTAGGTCATTGGTAGTTTAGGGCCATTTCAGGTCCCACTTCTTATGAAAGAAAGTTTCTTACCAGTTTTAGGCCTTGGTAGGCCATGCAATAGTTTAAGGCCATTTTGGGCCATGTTGTGCTCTTTTTTTTTGTGTTGTTTTTTTTCCATTTTTTTGTTATTTTTTTTGTTAAACAAAAGCATAACTAATGCAAGAAGTAATGATATTGCAAACCAAAACTATATTGACCAAAAAGGGCTAAAGACAAATTAGAGGAACAAGCAAGTTAGGGACATGCCCAAATTGCATAGATGTTTCCTAACTCGATGTGAGTTAGGTGATCCATAAGGCTTGGAAGACACAAGGTGATACTCCCCTAGGATGTCATTTGCCATAAAAAATGGAAATTTTTCCCATATAGTTTCCTCATGTGGATTATTCATTTTGCTTGCTTCATCTGCCAAACAACATTGATTTTTATTGCAAACAGGTGGCATGTCTTTGGAGATTTCTACCTTCAACACTTGCTCAGTGTCTACATTGTTGTTGCCTCAAGGGGCTATGTTGTCACCAAAGATCATCACTTCTCCACCCTTATAAGATATGTAGATCTCTTGTTGGATTGGTGGAGAGACAACATGTAGTTGCGCTAACCAAGATTTCCCTAGGATTAAGTTGAATTTGGGCATCTCCTCAACCACAATGAACTATGCATTAGTGGGGAATTTCTCCTCTACCATGGAATCAATCATGACTATTCCCTTGACAACCATATGTGCTCCATTGAAATATTTTAAATAGGCCATTGTTGTTGGCATGATTTGATCCACCAGGCCAAGCATATCAACAATAGGGAATGGGATAATGTTGGTTGCTACCCCATCATTGACATGCACTCTACAAATCTTGTATTGACCCATGTGGATTGTTATGAACATGGCTGTAGTAGTTACTTGATCCTTCTCAAGCTCAACTTTGATGGCTTCATCATGAAAGGTCAAGAGCATTAGCCTTCGTTCTTCAGCCATAGGTAGGAGCATTATGGCATGGATAACTATCTCCTCTACTGGCATGTCTTCCTTAATAGGAATGGATGCCAGCATGTCAACTGAAGCCTCATGATGTGTAGAAGAAGTCATAATTAAACCATATAGGCTCAAAGTTGTATTCATTTTTTTAGAGCCTACTTGACTTGTGCAAGTGCATCTAGAAAATCATGTCCACCATCAAAATTTTTTGGTGGTCTTTATCTCCTACACATGCCCTAAGAGATAAATTTCATGGGGAGGAGAAGATTTAGGTTTTGGTTGGGCAGTGGGCTTTTGAGCCTTGATTGTTGCATATTGCATGTGCACGTTTGTGTTAGTGGTTTTATGCGATAGGGCCATGGGAATTGTTGATAGGAGGTAGGCTTAGGGGAACCTAGAACAACAAGTTCCTCACCCTTCTTTTCAGCTAGACACTCATTATGATTTTTTGGATGGGAAGGTTGCAATGTAGTCCCAACTACTAGACCTTGGGAAGATGGGGGATTTGTTTGTTTTGCCATCCTTATGACAAAATGTGCTTGGGCCCTTGCTTCAACATGCTGTAGGGCCCCAACCATAAAAGGTGTCATGAGCACCTATGGTGGTACCTTGATGATGAAGGGGGCCTATGGCCTAGTTGACATTGAGGCTTCAATGCCACCAATGTGCACACAGACCACAAATAGTTCATGTATTGGCTTCGCATCATCATCAACATTGATAGCATTAATGATATATCCTACCCCACTAGCATTTAAAGGATCCTTATAGACATTCATGGACTGGTTCTCCAGCTAGATAGGATTACTTTCATCAAGGACCAACTTGCCTTGATCAATTATGCATTGGATATTATCCTTTAATGCTAGGAAATAATCTATGTCATGGTTGTGCAACTGATGGTAGTCACAGAATCAATCCAACCTAAACTTTTTGGGTACTAGAGGCTCATTGGGCATAGCTGCAAAGGGATCTCAGAGGATCTTGCAATACCTCTTATTGCATTTGTAAGCATCCTCTAACATTTTCTTGTGTTAAATGCACCCAACACTAAGTAGTTGATCCAAGAGTTTTGATGGCTTGATTAGAAAAGAGGTATATTTCTAGTGATCCTTATGCTCAAATTTTGGCCTTGGTAAAGATTGCCTTGTGGCTATTGATGATGCAGGTTGGTTGATTCCCGTGTTGCTAGAACCCAATGTTTTGTTGTTGTTGGCCAAGGCCTTAGGTGCCTTAGCTATCTGCTTGTTGTTGTTGGACTTGGTTTCATCAGCCACCACCACCACAGTGGTTATTGAGGCTTTCCCCTTTTCCTTGGTTCTCTTTTCATGTGCATTCTTGTAGGCTATGTAAGCTAGCTCCTTGTTGGCCTCTGCTACATCCTATATGTTCTTTGTTTAAGTAGAAGCTTGGCTAAGGAAGTGTGAGGCTAGCTAGTATACCTTTGATTTCATGAAATCATTTACTACACCTTTAAAGATGGCTAGTAGGTGGGTTTTAGCAATTGGCTCATAACTCTCATTTAGAGATGTGCTGCAACATTGTATGAATTTTTGCACTGGTTCTAGTGCTTCTTGCTTAACATTCATAAGCTAATCTAGCGTGGCCTCTGGCTTCAAGTTGTACTTGAAGCAGGTTATGAACTGACTTAACAACTCTTCTAGAGTTGAAATGGAAGCTCGAGGAAGCACATGATACCAATATAAATCTTTGCTAGTTAAAGACATGACAAAGACACGAATAACCACATGCGGCCATGCTTGCAGTAATAAGGACTGAAAAAAAAGTGACTAAGTCGATGTTTGGGTCACCCTTGCTATTGTATTTCATGAATTGGGGAAGTTGGACACCAAAAGGCAGTGTAAGTGGAGGAACGGTGGGGCTAATAGGATCATCATAATAAAAGTCCATTACATGGACTATCTTTGAGTTGGTTACTTTAAGCTACCTGACCTCCTCAATGAGGGTTTGGATAATCTTGAACACTTAGTCCAAACTTGTGTATGTTGTAGAGGGTTGCATCAGTTGTACTGTTGGTGGGGTTGTTAGAGCGACTACTGTTGGTGATGCCATCGAAGCAGCCCATAGCCCCATAGTCAGTTGTGCCATATGTGATGCTTGGTACATTTACGATTGCATGTACCAATCCCAAATACTGACCTACGGTATTTGGGATTGTTGAATAGTAGGTAAAGAGGTTGGTGCCTACCACATAGTTGAGGTTGGAGTTCTTGTTGGTGGTGGGACTAATACAACTAGAATGATAGAAATATGACTCATTTGTGGATATGATATGGGCAAGATGTGCACATATGGCAGTGTTGGTGTCACAGGAACTGGCTACAAAGGCTAAATAGACTACGAGGAAATGAAAAAGGGAAAAGGACAAAAGATCCTGCACTTTATTATGTAGATGGAACCAGGTGGCTAGTTACTGTCGACAAAGTTTTAGGCTATGAAAACATCATGGCTATCTCAAAGGAGGTAGAAGTCTATGACTAGTGTAATAAGGATACAGAGGCAAACTACAAGGCTAGGATGTAAGGTGGGATGCCAGTGTTAGAATGGGACTCAAATTCCTCTTGCCCATCATAGTTCATCATAGTTGTATGTCGAGTCTTGCTCTTTTAGCCCACTCATCCAAATATGTTGGTCCAAAATCCATTTGAAATAATCAATGAGTAGTATGATCATGCTAGGGGTAGCAAGGAACTCCCTCCCATTTTGATGAATAATTTTGAAACTATGCTTTTCTTCTATTTCCTTATGGTCCAATGGTAGGCTTACCTAAACCTTTGCACATAAAAAGTTGTATTATTCATCATCAAGTACTACATGTTTGAGGGACTAGTGCCATAGTCTAAGAGACTGTCATTGTGACTGCATTAGGCTAATGGATTGCTCGATGTTTACCACATGTTGCATGGGATGAGCTACCTCCAAGCTTAAGGTTGTAGTTGAGGTGTTAGTTGGGTTCATTTTCATTTTAAGTATAGAAAATTTGAGATAAAATTGCTAAGTGTGAAAATTATAAAGAAAATGGGCCAAAATTGGCTAAGGCTAGAAACAATAAAAAAATCGTTATCTCTGCTATTATGCTTCTCATGATCTAAGGCACTATTACGCTCATAGGGTGTCATGCTCTATAGAACCCTTAGAGCTTGATGCAGTGGACAGTTTGGGCTTTTTGTCCTACAGGGTTCTAGGGTATGACTTTTGCATTGTCCTATGATCTAGATATTGTCGTGGTAGGTCCATAAGGGTGTTATGTTTATGCTAGCTTGCTGCTAGTGACAAAGGTATAGAAAGCATGTTGGACTACCTGTGTCACATAGAAGGAACAAGAAGGCCCTCCTTCCACCACCAAAAACTATGACATTTGAAAATGTCAGTGGCTGCAACATCGAGAGGTTGTTGGATGTATAGCCTAACCTTGAGTCTATGGGAGAGCTATGCTAGAGAAAATGGAAATGGGGTGCCCTGAATAGTTTGGTTAATAAGACAGGGATTTACATGGTGTAACAATAACCATTCGCAAAAGCTCGAAAATAGTATTGTGAATAAGCAAACATACGTATTAGCAATAGGAAATGTAAGAAATCATGCTAAAATTTGAAACGAATGTTGAAGAAAAATGAAATAAGAGTTTAAGTGAAGAAATGCACCACTCCAAGACTAGGGAATGTGGCTCTTAATTAAATAGTATGTGAAATTGGTACACAGTGTTAGATAGGCATAGTAGGGTAGTGTGACAATGTAGTCATGGTATCTAGTACGTTGCAGATGCAATGCTAGTAGCTGCAAAGGAGGTTGGAACTATTAGGCTTATAGTCATCATGTTGTGTGGGTGTAAGGAAGACTATGTCATAGTTCTCAGCTAGGTGTCAAGCATAGCTGCTCAAGGGTAGGAATGATGAAGATGGTAGGAGTGTTCTAATGCTTGATACTTAGAATGATTTGCTAATAAATCATTAAAATGATGATTATCGGGGTATTTATAGGGCTATGGTTGACGTGAGATGTGGACTAGATGATATGTGACATAGGTCCCACATAGCATGGATGTGAACAAGTCACACTACAAACAATGCCAAAAAAATGCAACTTGGAGCCTATGCTCTAGGACTACATCTTCCCCCTCTTTCGATTAGGGTCAAGCATACGGACAATTTTGGGGATCAATAGGGGGTGCGAAAGTAAAGAAAAATGGTGATCTTGGCTACGAGAAGGATGTCAGAGTTGAAATGAAGGTCGATGCCAAGTTCTGGGAGCTTCTAGAGGCATTCGAAGAAATTTTCCAAGTTTCAAATTATCTACACTACACAGGGTGATGGAGCGTAGTGTCAAGACTTAGAAAAATTTTGTAGATTTTGGCTTTTTCACGTTGTCTATGCTATGCAGCATAGCAGAGCATAGCACAAGTACTCTAATGAATTTTACCAAAATTTTCAATGTTTCTTCATGGCACACTAACTACATTTTGGAATGAAATAGGACAAGCAACCTCAAAAGTTAGAAAATTGCCAAATACATCCTCCATGTCTAGATAGCTTGACAAATTCTTGTTCAACACCTAGAAAAATTTGGCCTTAAAAATTCTCATGCTAGCAATGCTGTGCAACATAGTAGAGTGTGACATGCCCAAAGATAGAAAATTTGCTAAACTATTTCATCCATCCTAAGCATTTTTCACAACTCCTAGCCTAGTACTTAGGTGGACCAGCAACCAAGACATTTGTCAAGCTAGGAAAGATAAAGAATATAGCAAGCTTGATAGTTAGGGAGATAGAAAATTTTCCAAACTATTTGGTCCATCCCCAATGAGTCTTGACTGCTTCTAGCTTGACATTTGTGCAAACCGGCCTTGGAAGCATGTGCTATGCTAGCTATGCTGGGGAGTGTAGTAGGCAAACATAGAAAAATTTTGCAAACATAGGACTCCTAATGTGCTACACTATCTACACTACACAGTGCAACACTAGACTTAGAAAAATTTTGCCCAAGTTTTGACACTTAGAAAAATCTTCCATTGAACTGTAGGAGCCCAAAATTAGTTTTGTTTCATTGGCCTCTATTTGTTGACATTTAGAGGACTAGCCTAATGGATGTTGACAAAGAATATAAAAAATTATGATGAACATGACATCAAAATTTTTCGTCAGTGCTTTCTTTGATAATGCTTCACTATATTTGAGAGTGCCAAGGTAATGACGTGTGATAGGGCATAGTTTTGGGAGATGGGTCAACATACAAGGGATAGAAAGGATAGTTGTGGGCTGTAATGCCATGATAGCTTGTTATCATAGCATGATACTTTGTCAGAGTGCTTGTGAGGGAGTGAGCATGTAGAGGCACCCTACCCTTTGTATTTTGACCTCTTGTCCAAGTGCTTTTGAGATCGTCGATCCTTGGTCAAATCGGTTGCAAAGTGGCAACTGTGTCATTTGACTTGGGCACTTGATTTGTCCCATTTTTTTACCTCTTTTTTCTTATTCTTACTCTTTTTCTTTCTTTTTTTTGTATTGCTAGGAAAACTATGCACCATAGTTGCTTAGAGGCAACCACATTGCATCTGCAAGATAGGTGTTTTCTCCCTAAGATAAGTTGTGTTACATTCATTTGGGGCTTTGAATAGCCCAAAAATGCTTCCCATGGGATGAGTTGCATTACGTCCATCATGGGTTCAGTGGCTAACTAAGGGAAAGGTTACATGTGCATTGGGAAAGCTTGCAAGGGATGAGGGAGATTGTGAGATTAAGAGGTAGAGGTTATGTTGGCTAAGGGGATAGTTGAGATGTGCACTCTCAAGTAGCTAGGCAAGTTGATGTGGACACACTAGAACAATGAAGTGCCTTGCCATCATGATAAAACACACCCTTGAATGACATTGTCCAAGCTTCATCCTACAAATGCAACACAGAGAAAATAAGAAAAAATAACTACCATGTGAGATGAGGGTAAAGTCCTACTTGCTAGGGGCATTACAAGGGCTACGAGTGCTACATCAATTGTGTGCAATGTCCATAGGAGGAAGGCCAGTGGAGGTGTTAGTGTTGGTAAGATGAAAAGCTCTAGCAGGCACACTAGAAGTGAGCACTCAAGTGGCAAGGAGCAATGGTGATGTAGATGCTCAGGAGTTCTCACCAAAGGCAAGAGCTAGGAAACTCATCCATAGGGCAAGAAGCCAAATAGATAGATGCTATTCTAGACTTAGGTGATAGTGAGGGCTAGAGGATGGTAGTGCTATGGTTGAGCCACAGTATTGTTGGGTCTCCATCGAGTGCTACTGATGGTGAGAGTTACAAAAAAAATGATTGGAAGTGGTGATGGTAGCTCCAGAAGGTTAGCAAGATGCCAAAAAGCATCTCTAGAAGATTAGCAAGATGCCAAGGATGATGATGTTGAAAATTTCTTAGAGTGGTATTTCTAGACAACATGAACTTCATTCTAGAATTGCAACATCCCACCCCATCTTGCCTAAGAGGTGTTGGTAGGCAACGGAAGATTGGAAGTATTCTTGCTCTCTTATTCATAGAACCATGTATGTTGGACTGTAGGTGCTGAATTGTGAACCCATTTTTAGGTCTTAGTAGACCACTCTCTATGCTAGTTTAAGGTCCTAGAAAACCGTTGTGCTAGTTTAGCACTGTAGCGGATGATGGTTAGCCAATTTAAGGTCATAGTAGACCATGTTGTGGGTGCTAGTTTAATATCATAGCCCAAGGACATTCTATTCTAGTTTAACATCATAGTAGACATATGTGCCAATTTAATATCATAGTGGATGTTCTGTGCCAGTTTAACATCATAGTAGATGTCTGTGCTAGTTTAATGTTATAATAGATGTTTTGTGATAGTTTAACATCATAGCAAATTTTTTGTGCCAATTTAACATCATAGCAAACATCTGCTTACCTTGCTTTTGTCTTTGTTACAATACTACATGGCAGGTGTAGTATGGCTTTAGGTACAAGTGGTTAACAGGATTGGTAAACTCATTGTCATCTAGATCAACAAGCTTGAAGGCTCCATTTTTGTACGCCTTAGTGACCAAGAAAGGTCCTTTGCAGTTGGCTAAGAATTTGTCCACAAGCTTGTGGATGACCTTGAGGACTAGATCCCCTTTCTTAATTGGGTATTGATGCTAATTGTGATAATGCTTTTGCCATTGCTTCTCTTGGTACCACTTGATGTGATCAATTGTTTGGATGCACTCCTCTATAGATTCAAGGTCAATGGTTTTCAACTCGTTGTTTTGAACCTCATCCATGAAGTTCGAGAGGATAATGCAAATCAATGGGACCTACAATTCAAGAAGCAACACTACTTTAGATTCATACACAAGACTTTATGGTGTTTTTCTTATCACATTTCTACATGTTTTGCGGCAGGCCCATAGCATGTAGACTAATTATTTTTTCCATCATCGCTTGTTATCATTAAGCAACCTCTTTAGGAGGTTGAAAATGACCTTGTTTGTAGCCTTCACTTGACCATTTGCCTAAGGGTAATATGGTGATGAAAAATAGTGTTTAATACCAAGGTTTTTATAGAAATCTTTGGTTTCTACATTGCTAAATTATTGTCCATTGTTTATGACTATAGTCATACAAATACCAAATTGGGTCACTATGTTGTCAAGGATGAATCTACAAACTTGCTAAGATGTTGTCTTCCTAAGGGGAATGGCTTCAATCTACTCTGTGAAATACCCAGTTGTAGTATTCATGAAGCTATGTCCTATGGAAGACTTAGGTGTTATAGGCCCTATGATGTCCAACCCCCAACATTGGAATGGCCATGTGATCTATGTAGTATGTAGTTTAGTAGGTGACATGTTCATTAGGTTCTCATGCCACTAACACATGTCACACGTCCTGACCTTGGAGATGCAATCATGTTTCATGTAAGACCAATAATAGCCTTGATGTCTAATTTTTGCTACCAATGCCCTAGGAGCTATATGACCCCAACATAGTTCCTCATGGACTCAGTCAATGATCTTTTGTGCTTCACTACCACTAACACAAGTTAACAGTATCCCATCATAGGATCTATGAGATAAGGTATTGTCACCTATGAGGATGTACTTTCATGATCATTTTCACACTACATCCTTTTAGGTAGATGTTAAGTTTTGTAGGGCCTCTCCCTATTGGAGGTATGCCTTGATGTCATCATACCACTCTTGGGCATGAGCTATACTTATGCATGTGATGCTTGTTGTGTGAATTATAGGTTCAATTCAATCCACTATTGATGTGGGCAAAGTAGAGAACATGTTCCGCGATATGCTTAAGACTAAAGTAGCTAGTACATTAGCTATGGAATTTTCATTGTAGGGGATATGTTGGACATCTATTCTTGCAAATTGTTTAAGGAAGTGTTTTGCCAAATCATAGTAAGGTTGTAGATGTTATGCTTTACAAGCATACACATCTATGACTTAGTTAATAACTAGTTGTGAATCACCTCAGACTACTATGTTTTGAATTCATAACTCTTGAGCTGCTAAAATTCCTCTAAAGAGACCATCATACTTTGCCATGCTATTTGTACAAAGGAATGCAAATTGGTATGCAAAGGGTCAAATCTCTCTAGAGGGAAATGTGATGATGGCAGCAACACTACCACCTTGTGTGATCAAAGCATCATCAAAGTGTAAAATGACCTCGAAATTTTTAGGTACTTGCCTTATACTACTGATATGCTCATCTAGGAATTTTGGGTCTATTGTTGCTTGATCGTCTATGGGTGAATCCATGAGTTGTGTGGCTATTTCTTGACCTTTTATGAATGCCTACACTATGTAATGAAGGTCAAAGTCCACGATTAATGCCTTCCATCTTGCTATTCTACTAATTTCATATATGTTTGTTGTAATAACCCTAAGTACATTGCTCTTGCAAATAACATTGACATGACTATGGAAAAGGTAGTGTCTTCCTTTTTTAAGCACAAAGACTAAGGTGAGACAATGTTTCTCCACATCATTATACTTTTCCTCATGTGCTAATAATGCATGACTTAGATAGTAAACAAGAACCTCAGAACCATCATCTCACTTTTGGCAAAGCACTGAACCCATGGACATGTCTACATTTGCAAGGTAGATGTAAAAAGGTTTATCTCTTTGTAGAGGATAAACTATTAGAAGTTGAGCCATCTTCTTTTTTAGGTTGTCAAATGCCTCTTAGCATTGAGCTATCCACTCAAAGTTGACTCCTTTTTTGAGTAGATATTACATTGGTTGTAACTTATCAGTCAACCTTGCAATAAACCTATGTATGAATTGTATCCTACCTTATAATCCATGTAGCTCCTTAAGGTTTGTTGGTGGTGCTAGGTTGGTGATACCCTTGATCTTGTCGGGGTCTACACGTATACTTTTTTTTGATACCACAAAGGATAACATGCAACTGGTTTTAACACAAAAGACACACTTTTGGGATTAATCATAAGGTCATGTCTATGGCAATGTTTGAGGACACAGTTTAAGTTATTTTTGTGGTTATGAGCCATTTTGGACTTAATCACTATGTCGTCAACATTGTCATTAAGAAATTCTACCATATAGTCACTAAAGATGTATGTCATTGCACATTTCTATGTTTCTCCTACATTATTTAATCCAAAGGGCATCATTGTATAGCAAAATGTCCCCTAGGGGATCATGAAAGTGGTGGTAAGTTGGTGCTCTAGGTTTATGCAAATTTGATTGTACCTTGAGAACTTGTCCATGAAGGATAACAAGGCATGACTAGTCGTAGTATTAAGAAGTTGGTCAATACTAGGCAATGAAAAATAATCTTTAATGGTTTCCTTGTTTAAGTATCAAAATTCTATGCACATGCATATACCTCCATTTTTCTTGGGGAAAAATATGATGTTTGAAACCTAATTTGCATAGTCAAGTACCTAGATAAAACTAGCTTGTTAAATTTTAGTAATCTCATCATGCATGGCCAACACAATCTCAGGCTTGATTTTAGAAGCCTTTTATTTAACTAGTTTAACGCATGGATCTAACATAATTTTATGTTATATTATACATGGGTCTAAGCCTGGCATGTCTTCATAAGATCATGCAAATGCCTTGACATGATTGCTAAGAACTTTAGAGATGCTATGTTGGATTTGAGGCTCCAGTAAGGAACTAAGTTTTATTGTATTTTCCTTACCTTTACATGTTGTTACAGGGACTTCTATGAGGGGATCCTCAGTCACGTCACTTGCTTCTAAGTCTAGAGCTTAGACTAGATGTTCTAGCCAATCTAGTGACATCTCTAGGGATGCTATGTTGGTGTCATAAGGAAGCAATTTGAAGTCCACAAGTTTTTTGTTTATGCATCTTATGAGTTTGCCATAAGGTCTAGTCAAGGATAAATGCAAATGAAGACTCTCGTATGTGTTCATTCTTTCAAGAGACCATATAAGATAACCAAAAAAATGTTAAGTAGCACCTATTCTAATGAAGCAAAATGCATAAAATAAGGAAGACAATGTTATGAAAATTAACTTTGTAGTATGTAAAGTAATTTATTCATGTATATTTTATTATTTTTTATGTTCTTTGCTACGGCCTAGGTTGATTACAAAATTTCCAATTTAAGATCATAGCAGACCATAGACTATGCATGAGGTGTAAGTCTAGGTAAGACTTAAAAGGTTTGAAGCATGGAGCCAAGCTAAATATTCATCGATCAAGCAAAAAAATGTAAAAATTTTCAAGTCTAGAAAGTTGAAAAAGTTAGAAAATTTTTCTAAGTCTAGGTGTTACGCTACATGGGACATGGGATGTTTCATGTTACACACAAGACATGGAACATTCTACGTTACACACGAGACAAGGGACATTTCGAAAACGTGATGTTTCATTTGACCCTGAAGGTTATAAATAGGGGTTTACCCATGGAAAATTTTTTATTTTCACCATTAGAGCCAATAGTCATCTAAGCGTAGCATGGCCAAAGTAGAGCATATCATCCACAAAGCATGAAAATAGAACAACCAAAGCTTGACAATGAGAAAATGGCACATAGGAGGAAGCATAGACACCCTGGCATTACCAACATTCACAAAGGTGAGCACACCCTGTGGTGTCTTCCTAAGGTGCACATCAAAGAGTGCCAAAAGGCATTATCTGCCATGTAGGCCATCAGGCTACACTAATGATTTCTCATTTCTTTTTTTCATCCTACATTTTTGCTTTGGGGTCTTAGGGTTTATAGGGTAGACTATAATCGACAATGATCACCACCACCACTACTACCACCATGGCTATTATGCTATGGCCACTGCTACTACTGCTGCTGCTACGGCTAGGGAGGGAGTGCATGCCACAAATCTTGTGTTTTCTTCTTCTTCTTCTTCTTTGGGTTAAAAGGTTTGGGGGCATCCTACGCAATGGTGCTAGGTAAGGGTTTCTCATAGGCTTCTAGGTGTTAAATCTTGTGGGATGGGAGAAGGTTTTCTTTGCCTCCCATGTGGAAGGATGGGATAGGGGTTTTATGCATACCATTTAGCATAATGCATAAGGGGGGTTTTGGGCACTCTACATCTCATGTCACATAACAAGGGTTTCTTGGGTGTTTCGTGTGGCATCCCTGAGAGTGTGACCAAAAAGTTAGAAAAATTTTGGGACTACTACATTCGACACTTGGCAAATTTTTCACATTTCAACGTTTTCGTGCTCCTTGGGAGCATGACCAACACTTGAAAACTTTTTTCAAATTTTTTCTTGTTATTTTATTTTATAGCTATCACGCTCCCTAGGAGTGTGACAAACACTTCAAAATTTATGCAATTTTTTTCTACCAATGAATGTGTAGCTATCATGCTCTTTGGGAGCATGATCAACACTTCGAAAAAATTTTCACTCTTTGTTAGTTATTCCACAGTCATTATGCTCCTTGGGAGCATGACAATCACTTAAAAAAATTTTGTTTAAAAACTGTCAAGCTCTGTAGGAGCTTGACCAAAAGTTAGAAAATTTTTTGAGGTTTTTTTATTTCATGAACTATTTGTCTATTAGTTTTATTATTTTAATTGCCTCTTTTTCAACAATGATATTTTCATTACTATGGTAGTACAGGGTCCTACTAACACCTGCCCTAGTCATGGTTAAACTAGTAGGAATCTTGTGTTGTATGAGCAATCCCATGCCCAATGTCCCTGCACTGCATGCATGCATAGGCCACGAGGTAGTCTAGTTTCAAAAGGGCGCCTAGGAATTCTTAGAATTCCTACTACACCACTTTAGTATGATGATATGGTCACATTTGTTTGCTGAAGCAGTAGGTGTCCCAGTTCAAATGCTATTACCTAAGATAAATTGAGGCATTTTAAAATTCATGTCAAATGAACCTACTGAGTATCCAAGAGGTGTCAAACCCTTGTCTTGAATCTAGAAGATGCTCAAGTTCAAGTGCTATCATAAATATAACACTATATTCATTGCCCGCCATGTAGGCATGGCCTTCCACAACCCACCTAGAACGACTTACTATGCTACAGGGTCAACCCTATTATGATGATGAATATTATATATATATATTTATCTCATGACTTGGAATGCTTATTTTCCTTTTGCCTATTAACAGATTTTTTATTGATGAAGACAACCTTCATGATAGAGAAGGGACATTAGCCATAGTCCAAACAACCCTACAAGAGTTCTCATCCACTAACAACATGCATGTTGGTGTCATAGGAAACATTTGAACAAACATGATGAATTACCCTATGAAGTACTCCAAATCCTATGTGAAGTGTCGAGAGCTCAGTTGATTGGATGTTGAGTGGACATCCCAGATATCCATTGTGGAAGAAGTTTTAGTACAAGTACCATGATTCCCCATACTATTTGTGCTAGGTAAGTTGTATTACTAGTTTATTTTTATGCATTTTTGATTTTTACATTTCCATCATATTTCTGATTCTATTTTTTTTTACTATAGCTACAACCAAGTACAAATAGTTCATAGTGATTGTCTCAAGATGGACTAAGGCCAATCTTCTTTTCAGGTATGGCAAGGTTGACGGTTCACAGTGCTGGTTATGACATGAGGCTCCAGCAAAGATTACCCAAATTATTCAACAGGCTAGGCTCATGGACCTCTTTTTGGCTATGAACCCAAACATTCGGATAGCAGAGATGATTATGCTTGTCGACTCTTTCACAGAGAGTGCTAATTGCTTTCGCACATTAGTTCACAACATGTAGGTAATCTTAGAGATCATAGATGACCTCTTTTCAAATCTCTTTGGTGTTTCCTCTAAAGGTTTACTTGTAGTTAAAAATATAAATAAGGATCTAAACCAAAAAGGGGACAATGAAAAGTGGATGGGCACCAAGAAAGGCCACAAGGGCATTCCCATGAAGCTGGTAAAATTGTTGGTGGCTCAACACCTCTATCCCATATTTTGGGCTTGTGCATTCCATAAGCTACTTTCCCAAGGAAAGGTTCTTGGGGTAGAGTAAGCTTGGGTTATGAGGGACATAGTGTAGTAAGGGACATGATACAATTGGGCCAAATACCTTATTAATGGACTGCGAGCTAAAATAATCAAGCTTTGCAGCAATGTCGTGGCACACTCTCATGTACATTTTGCCTTTTTTATAGCATTCTTATGTAGGTTTGCAAAATTCCTAGTGGTCTATGAAAATAGAATATGGATGGTGCAAGATCACACCTAGATATCCAAGCCATGGATCTGCCATCTATTTTACAAGACATGGTCACAAGACCCCCCAAAAGCCATTGGTGAGTCCTTTCAAGTTAATATTTGGTATGATTCCCAATTCTTTCAAGTTACCACGTTACTAGAGTTGATTTCTAAATAAGAAGTTGAGAAGAATCAAGATCAAGCCTTGGCATCCCAAACAAGATCATTTGATCACATACCACTTATGATAGAATTACAATTACTTCCATCAATTCTTAAGGTTGATCAAGATCAAAACATATCTCACTCTTAATTTTATTTGATTAATCATAATATTTTATTCATTGTTTAATTTATATTTCAATTAGACAAGTAAAATATCTATGATAATAAAAATTGAAAATAAAGAATTTGTCTTGCCTTCACTTGGGTAACCAGATCTAAGTTGCACTTTGTGTAACCCTCATTAGAATTGCTGATGGGTAATTGATAAATATTTAATTCATCTTTGGTCATTATCTTAGATAATGAAGTATCAAGAAAGTAATATTTAATTTTCCATCTATTTTTCTCAAATATATTTTTTTTAACAGAATAAGCAAGAAAAAACTTGAAGTTTAAAGGATAAATCAAATTATTGAAGCACAAGATCATGAAATAAAGCATTGGAGTTAGAAAAAGATATAGAACATGGACTCATTAAAGGATGAAAAAAACCTAAGGGGGATAGATTATCACATCCCCATTTCGAAGTGATGCTACTACCTAATGAGCATGGCATCTCTTCATAAAAGGTGTTATTATTATCTTAAAAAGACTCAAAAGGGTGGTTGTAATTGAGATCGAAAAGGGCATGTTATAATAATGGACATGTCTCTTAAGGTAGCCTTTGAGGGTTTGACCTAAGGAATTTATACCTAGGATTAGAAGTTGTGCCAGTATGAAGTGGTAGAGCTTGTATAGGCAAGTCATGGGAAGTTGAGTTAACTGAGATAGGAGTGGACTAGCCATCTCTTTTGGCTAGGTTATAGGCCTAACTATGGTGGTGGTGCTAGATTTCTTCTAAGGGATAGATGCCAAAGGAAGAAAACCCTAGAGCATAATCTGAATACACTATTCCATATCAATAAAGCATTCTTCTCTTTCTCTTTCTACATTTTCCTATTATTTCCTTTAAACATAATGTTGAATATCACATATATTTCACATTTGGTATATTTTCTTCATATTCATAATGTCTAATGTATCATATATTTGACATTTTCCATGCAATTAGTGGATTGGATGTCACACCATGGATGAAAGATGTAGCCTTAGTCCTAGCTAGGAGATTAACATATGATCAAGAATTGAAAGAAAAGGCTAGGGCCTTTGAGGAGG
>MNCI01007273.1:385648-397792 GCA_015680685.1 Gnetum montanum
ACAAATACTATGCTTATTGCAATACTAAGTTTAAAATCTTGGCTGATAGTTATAATGCCTTATTATACTAAAAATAATGAAACAAAAGGGTAGGATCAAATTCCTAAAGAACTATGGGATACTAAACAAAATCCTAGGAAAGTTAATAGTGGAAAACAAATCCTCCATTTTTTATTCAATATTCTAGGCTAGGAAAAATCCAATCTACCAAATTTATGATCTTTTAAAAAAAATTAGCAAGAAAAAGAAAGAAAAAATATACCTAAAATAATATAAAGAAAGTCATGGTTGAAACATCCTTATAGATTTAGGGTTGTAAGCTAGGTTTATGGAAATTAAAGGCTAGGATTCATGAAATCGAAGGGTGATGACTCCTAACTCGCATGTAAGATAGTTCTCCATTGTCTTAATATCATTACTCTAGAGTAGTATTCTATGGTGATTACTAAAAAGAAACAACTCAAATATCATAAATCTAGACAAGGTTTTTAGAACCCTTGCATGATTCCAAGAAATAGATGCACATGTCATCACAATTGAGATGAAAACATTAGAAAAAACAAGGATAAAATAGCAAAAGTATTGCATTTGAAAAAAGAAATGTAGTTGGAATAGCAGCATGTGAAACAATATTAGATTGAGGCTATAACCTTACATGTATATGTGTTGTTATGCCAAGCTACTCAGATACTAGATTCATCAAGTCATCGTGCTAGGGGTAATGCATCACTCATTCTCAAAAATCCTTCTTTTCAGTTGCTCAAATTGTTGCATAAGAAGAGCTTCTTTTTCCCTAGAGGCTCTAGTGTTGCTTCAATGAAAAATAGGAATTTAGATCATAAAGATCAACCATCTCAAACCCTGGCTAAAGTGAAAGTTAAAATCCTATCTTAACTTTTATTAGTTACAAAGAAGCACATCTAATGTTACTCAAATGAAAAATAGGAAATTAAATCATAAAAATTAATTTTAAAATTTATATCAGTTAGCTACATTGATGTAACCCCATAAGCATATATAAATATTCAAACCATCTATATTTATGATACCTTTTGTCATTTTTCATAGTGAATCTCTTGCACTTTGTTTTTGTAGGACATAGCTAAAATTCTATCCAAGTACCATAACATGGATTGAGTTAATTCAATGAAATTTAATTCCAATACATGTTATACTTGTNCCCCACCTGCTAATGATCCTACAAGATAACATGATAGAATAAGAAAAAATGCAAATAAATATCCTCAACAACTTAAGATTATCTACATCGATTTGGATCCATGCTACCTGAACTTCATGTTCATCCTTCACCAGGATGAGAAACTTTGTTGGAGAGCCTTGGAGGATAACCTTGTGGTACCACCTAATTGTATAATTTCCTCAATGTTTATGATGGCACTAATGAAGCTATGGCTTGAACCAATAGTCATAGAGTACCATGTAACAGATTACCTCTCTTAAGATTACCAATTGATTGAAGCCCAACTTCAAAAAGATAAACTCATGGAGGCCTATCATGAAGTCTCCAAGGATAAAAAGGTTTCAATCACATTAAAATCACAATCAGAAAATAAGAATACTAAATATCTAGTTCGATGGTCTTAATGCCAAGGTTCTCCTTCCCTTGATGAAGATAATACAACTCATCAATGACTACATTCAACCTTGGCAAGCAATCAAGGCAAGGGAAGAGCTTAACCTAGAACTATGGGAACCTTAAGGCTAAGGTCTTCTATTCATAAAATAAGAGAATAATGAAGGAACCAAAAAAGAAAAGAAATTTGAAATAACTCTCTTAGATTTTTATCTTCACCATCCTCTTCATCGTCTAGCTTGGATGAGAGGAAATGTGGTAAAAAAACAAAGGTGCAATGATCAAAGCTAAAATGGAGATGATAAAAGACCTTATTATAGAGATGAAAGAATGGAACATATGCATCAAGAAGAAGTAAATGGAAGACATCATAAAGAGAGAAGATGTAGTAAGCCACATCATAGGAGACATGATCATTTTAAGGGATCATGATGAATATGATGACTATGATGAACAATTGCTTATTATAAGAAGCATGATCAACATCTATGAGGTAGTTTACATTTTTATCATGCATAAAAGGGATAGCTAGATCAAATGGCTTGATATGAACAACATTCCTAAATTTAAGAAAGATTACAATGTTGATTCACAACATCATCTACAAGTCTTCCATGATGCCTATGTCTTGTAGAACATAGGGAATGATTGATAGAATCTAAAATTATTTCCTAGGACATATAAAGGAACAGAAAATTTTCTATGAGTCCTTGAAACTAGAGTTTATCTATAGATGGAGTATGATCCTGGATTTGTTTAATGAAAAATATTAGATAATTCATGGTATCCAATTTGAGGAAACATATTCAAAGATGGAAACAAGGTAACCATGAATCCCTTGATGGGACCATGGGTAGGTACTATTCACTACTACATTGGTGCCCAACCCATGTGTTCTCTCAAAGGAAGTAGCTTTACCATACTATAGATGGACCTAGAAATAAACCTAGAGAGACTTTTAGGATCTACCCCTAAGGAAGACTATTAGAAATATGAGTCTATTAGATCCAAAGGTTCATTAATTAAGTAGCAAAGGAAGAAGGGAAGTTGAAAAAGAAATAAAGTAAAAAGGAATATAACAAAGAATTTTCCATTCACAAAAAGAAGATACGTCTTTGAAACCAAGAGGGGAAAGCATTGTTGGAGGAGATTGTATAAGAAAACACTTTGTTGATTTAAAAATCTATCACTAAAGTATTGGACAAGTTGGACATTATGTGTTACTCCTTGAATAAGAATTTTTCAACTAATCTTAAAATAATGGAGATAAAAAACAAATTAGGGAAATAAGGATAAGTATAGGAGAAGGAAGAATTATGTAATAATGAACTATCATCAACAACAAGGTAATACTATACTAGTAAATGAGGTTATAGATTTAGACACAAATAATGAAGGATATCATATTTGCTAGGACCATTCAAAGGGATTTTGCCTAATTCTATCATATTTTAAAGAATAAGGTACGTATGCCTTAAATATAAAGCTTGCTACAAAGAACCCACCAAAGAGATTATCTTATCTACAATGCAACTATCAATAAAAATACCACCAATAACAACACTATCCAAGTGAAATTTTGTCTCAACCTTAAAATATTTATCATCAATGGCAAGACCCATAGTCTTAGGGGATGCCACCACCAAGGTAGCGATACCCTTACTATTAATCAGATTCATATAACTACTAAGTCCAGAAACCTATATTACCAAGTGGCTCCATATGCTACACTTCTTCCCATCATTACTATCCTACCAAATATCATAGAATTATCACTTCACATGCTAAATCTTCTTCTACATACACTCGCTAACCTAAATTGCACTCTACTTCTTATACCTCCACTCCATTGCACTTGCACGTTCCATGCAAGATAATACCTTTGCAACCTCAACAATGCGATGTCAAAATAGTAGCAAATTTAAAAGTGGATGACAATTCAAGTGGTTTTGAGTGTAAATGTTAGAAAGGAACATTTTAATACCTAGTAGTCCATCTAAACTAGCATAAGCATTTGTGGCTACAAATCCCTCTCAAACTACTAGGAATTTCTACAAAGCCACCTTCAAAACAAAGATCCAAAAATGTTTAAACTATAATGTTAACTCATGTAGTTACAAACTAGAAAAAGGTAGGACACCTTTTGAGGAATAGAACTAACCTTAGAAGCTCTTTACTTTGTTTGTAGATTGTAGGGAATGATTCATGCAAAGCTTTGTTAGACTCAACTTTTTGTATGACATTAATGTTTTTAAAAATATACTAGAGCTCAAACATGCCTCAACTTAAGAAATGTAATATTAGATTAGATCTTGTAGAATAATCCATTATTATTCCATTGTGATTGGTGGAGGATATTGTGACTACTATTAATATATGGTCATATCCCATAGACTTCCTAGTAATCCATATGAACAAGTACAAAGAGAACCTCCCAATCATTTTGAAAATGGCTTAGCTAAGTATAATTGATTTAAACTAAGAAATTAGAGATCTCTATTTGGAAATATCTAAGGAAAATGAGTTTGAAAAGATATATAAGAAGAGGATTCTATACATCGCATACAATAATATAAGGTACAATTATTTGTAGAAAATATGGACATTCGAAACCACCAATATTCAAAGGTGCTTATATGTAATAATAATAAAATATAAAAGCACTAGATGGTTGACTACAAAAAATAGCTTTAGTTCCATAATGTACATGGACCTAGCAAAGATCCTCACAAGTGCATATATAAACAAGATCGATGAGATGGAGGAGATTTGGAGTCACCTCTTCAAAGTAGAGCATAAGAAAGAAATAGAGATGGATTGGGAAGAGTTGGAAATCCATGACACTTCTAAACATGAGTTCTTAGAACTAAATTTTTTATCAACATCCTTAGAATATGTATTCTTAGATAATGGAAAGAAAGTACTCATAAATGTCCAACTCATCAAGGAACAAAAGGAAACGTTGATGAAGGTAATTAACAAATGATCAATAGTCTTTGCTTGATAATATGAAGAGATAATAGAATACATTCATACATATGTTAGCATTGAACCTACATAGACTCTACTTTTAAGCCCAAAAGATAGTTGCAAAGAAGTTTGAACCCCAAGTTGAAACAAATTATTAAAAAGAAAGTTAACAGTGTAATGAGTAAGTCACTATAAGACTTAACTTAAAACACTATAATGATCATGTTAAAAGAAATTTAAAAAAAGGGTTATTTTCAATTATCACTGTCTTATGCATTAATTACACTATCAATAACATGAATAATAATAAATTTCATAAGTAAAGGTTAAAAATCCCAAAATTCATAATTGAGAAGAAAAGACTTGAGTGTACTTTCATAACAAGGGAAATTCTAGAGGAAGGGGTTTTTCCTATGATTTTTTTTAAAATTTCCATTCATGAGTCCTATGAAATTGATTCATGTTAGTCTTTGAGCACATAATCTTAAGAACAAGATGAATCTAGAGAAGATGATTAATTATGATATAGTTTTAACTAGAAAAGAAATTTCCATTATGTCAAATATAAGTCCTATTAGGAAAAATCTTGAGCTAAAGCACATAATCACTTGTAACTCAAATGTCCTACAACAAAAGTTAGAACCAATGGTAATTAACAAATTGAGGGTAGTATGGTTGGGCAAATATGTACAATTTTAGTTTTCAGTGTTTGAACTAATGATGAATGAAAAAATGAATAAGACATTATAGACATATTCCAATGACGTAATAAAAATATTCTATCAAGATAAGTCTACTTATTGATCAATTTATAAAGATATAATTTATTTCATTACTGATGATAAGGATGTCTATTAGCCATTTGTATATATACTCGTTCTAATGATTGAGGCCCTAGTTTCTACATTTCAATCAAAGAAAGCCATACTTGAATGTAAGTCTCAACCTTCAATTAATACTGACCTATTGGTAGAACCTATTCATTCCATACATAAAATTTATAATGCATGGATAGATTGTACCAACCATTATATCATATTCTAATGGGATACTATCAAGATCTTGTATATTATTCAAGCTTTGGATCAGAAATTCACCTTGGAAAGAATTGTAGTGCATAATTCTCATCATGTACTTATGAACGTGAAATAGGAACTTAGTTGCAAATTTGGTTTGAAGGCCTTGTTACACTATTGGCAAAAAGATTCTACAAGGAGGTCCTTGTTTAGTTACTAGCTTGTGTACCTATCCCTATTATTTGAGGAAAAAGTGAGCTCATGAACTTGACCAATAAAAATAAAATAACATGAAAATAAATGACAATTATCAATTTAAAGGAATAAATTCATCAAGAATCCACTAGTACCAACATTAGTGTTAGCACAAAGATCAAATAAGTGAGCCTTAAAACTTACATCTAAAGATGTGAGTGCTACAAGAAGCCAAAAAACTTATCAATTATGCAAAGATTTGTATTTGGAAAGGGGAATATTCTAATTGATTAGTTCCTTTATATTTCTCCTCCTAATTATTATGATACCATGTATATTAATTCATAAATGGGCATTTCCATTCCAAATGCTACTGCTTTAGAAATATGAGTAAAGCTTCACAGAGTCTATGGTCTAAGGCCCTATGCTAACATAATAACTACTAGTATCTACAAGTTCTTAGGAGAACAAAATTAGTTACCATACATACATATTCCTTATTTGTATGAATGAAACAATAATAAGAAAATTTGGGAACAATTAATTGAAAACTAGAGCAAGGATGTAGATGTAGCAATCAAGAAAGGAGTATAGTATTATTTTCACAACAAAAAATAGAACATACTAAATGATCATGAACTTATGAAAGCTATTATATATCTTCATTTTGAATCAATGATTCATTACGCAACATTCAAGCAAGTCGTGGACAATAAGGATGATGAGGTTTAAGTGGTTGTTCAAGAATTTGTCATTAATACAGAAGGAGAAGAAAAAATGAGAACCTACATTGCAAATATAATAAGAAAATATTACAAAATGAAATTAGATACTCTACTATTTTCTCAAATAGTATAATAGTACAAAGCATATATCAAGCCTAAGTTGCAACTATTGGACCAAAGGCCTAGTCAAACAATTGTAACTATGAAGAAAAAAGATAGGATGATTATGAAGATTGATGAAAAACACTTATGAGAGAAAGAAGATTAAAGAAAAATACTCATAATCATGATGAGTGAAACATACCCCCTATGTCCAACCATACAAATCACAAGTGTTGAGGCATGATCTAATCAAATTTTGTGGATAGGAATAATTTAGCATCTAGATTGTTAAGCATTGATTGCAAGACATTATCTTCCCACTTGGACTAGTGGTTACTTTGTCACATATGGCTTAGTCAAAAGTAAGACATATGATAATTGCTACTGATAGGGCTTAATTACTACTATCATTGATCTACTCTAGCCTAAAGTAATGAGCATCTAATCCTAGATTACCATACAACTCTTGGGCTCATGTAATCATTACTATGTTACCAAGCATTATGCTACTAGGTGAACCAAGCAATAACACTACTGGGATTACCAAAAAATAACATTTAAATTATCAAAACTAGTTGTACTCATTCCACTTTACTAATGAACAAGTAAAGTAAAATATTTGTAAATGTGCACACACTTATTTTTCGCATTGGTTGACCTATGAATAGCTTTAGTTAGAAAAAATTAAGGAATCAAAAAAGAGGCAACATGGAGCTAAGTAGAGCTTTCGGTAAATAAACTTAATAGATTAATAAGAAGGGTGACCCTTAGCCATGTCACCAAATTATAGTGTGATCGAGCACAATATTAAACAATGCTCAAGGAATCCTAAACTGTAAAGCCAACCATCGGTGCCATGTGTTACACATAAAACTACATAATGTACTCATAGATATGGCTAGGTTCATCATCGTTGGAAATAGATAGTATGTAGAGAAATCGGTGTATCTTCACAATTAATGCGTTAGTAGTTGCTACCAAGGAATTGATGATCTAAGAAAAGGAAAATGGGTTGAGGCTGGGTCCATCCTAGAGATTGATAAACTATAGGTCACAATATCTCTCATTAGGCAACAAGTCACTTAGCACAAGTTCATGCCTAGTTGGTCTTTAAAGAGCACAAGAGTTAGGAGTGTGTTCATGGAAAGGGTGGATTGATAAAAGTTGAAAGGGTTCATGATACTATTAAAGATTCAAAACTTCATGGTTTGAGGATCAATGTTGACAAGGTTGTGGGTGGGCAAGGATGGCAGTAGTAGTAGGGTAGCAGCTAGGTTAAAGAGGATAATTGTAGGGCACTAGGGATAGATTTATTAGTGGTAGTGGTAACTAAGGAATGGTTGTTGAGATGGACAACATTTTATCATTAGTGATAACAATTGGATTTTAGGTGTTAGGAGATTATAGGTTGTGCTAACAGGGATGAATTGGCTATGATTGTATGGCATGTGGTCAAGCAATGTGCACCTAGGGCAATTAAGGTTAGAGTTTTATAAGGGACCAAGAGGATTTGAGAGTAAGTGACAATAAGTATGGGATCAATGTCCTCACAATGGAAATTGGAGGAGGCTAGACCCTAGAAGGAGGCCAACATTGAAGACATTGTATAGCTAGAACCTACTTTTGTGTTCTATTTTTCACAAGGATAGTTGCGTAGAGTGCATCAATTGGAGAAGCCTTGGATTTAGTTTAGGTTAGTGCTTAAAAGTGATAGTGTGAAATAGATCATATACATGTTGGAACACATGCTCCTTGTCCTTAGGAGGGATATCAACATCTTGCATGCCTTTCTTACAAGCAAGTACTTCTATGATCCCCTCATGCTCACATATTGACATTTCATTAGTTAGGGATAACTGTAGGAAGCAGTCAATAAAACCCAAAAAAACCCTAGGAAGTAAGAGAAGGGCCATTTTTTAGGCTTTAAAGGACTTATAGGTGGTGAACCATCAACCAATTTGAGAGTTTGTGGAAACAATACTTTCAAACCACTTTAGTTATGAACTACCAAGTCTCGCTAAGACTTGTAACTCAATAATTTTCTTTGTGTGATGTGGTCTGAGGTTCCTTGATGAAGAAACCTTGCACAATCTCTTAGTTACTTGGTATTCTCTTGGCAATTTTCTACCCTATTTAAGTAAATTTGATGATGTGCATAATGTTAGCCTTCATGATGCAAATAATTTTGTCACCCATCGTAAAGGTAGCACCATTCAAGGTGTGGATGATACTAGAAGTAAGACCAAGTAATGGAATAGTGAATAAGAAGAAGAAAATTCATCATCCCTTGGCAAACAAGGTTAGCCAAGCCTTCATGGCTTGGATGTTTGCAATTTTGACAATCCTTGTCAGATGATTTATGTGCTCATGTTGATAGGGTAGAAGGTCTTAATGTAGGATGGGGAAGTGTAGATCCCTTTTTTGAACCAGAAGGCAATGGTCGTCAGAAGGATATTAGGCAAGCATAAGGATAGGATACAAATAGCCTATTTAAATAAAATATAATTATGGTGCTACCAAAGTCATTAGCAATGATGATCCACTAAGTAGTAATGTGTCATCCATGCAAAATGGGACCATTATATAGCATAAAGGTAGTATCTTGAGTGATATGAAGGAGATTTGTTATGATGATATAAATCATCGTGAAGTATGTGAAATGATTGAGAAAATGGGACATGGACTCACTAGCTGTCCTATAGAACATGCATTAGCCTAGTCCAAAAAATGCATAAGGACTAATGATATCCCAAGTGCGAATGGTGTTTTCATGGTGAATGAGCTAGAGAGAGACTGGGATATGTGGTCTAATAGAGATTTGCCACATGTGCAAGCATGAAGTCACATGATGTAAAGAATAATGAATGTCACATGATAGTGTCAATACTAAGGAGAATTCAATGACCCTAATGGAGTGCAATTACTCTACATAATAAATTAGACTGGGATGACATGTTCATCATGAGTGCAAAAGTGTGTGGAGTTACAAACATGCTATGGGATCAACGAGTAGAGGTTAAGTGTGCATGAAGGAAGAAATTGTTGAGTGAAGAGCCATAAAGTTGGTGCCCCAAACATGATGGATCCATTCATAGGAATAAGGCCAAAGTAATTAAGCAAGGTGGAATATAGCAATGCTTCCTCTACAATCAACAAAAGACATGGGCAAAGGTGGCTAGGTCCAAGTAAGGTTTTTGAGAAATTGGTAAGTCATGAGATAGATTTGGGTGAAAATACAAGAGGCATGGATGGTGTGATCATTTCATAGTGCCTAGTGTTTGGAAATGAGAATGTTTTACCATGTTGGTTGTGAATGCTAGGAAGATAACTATTGGAGGATGCGGTTGTGGATTCTTTGTGTAACCACATGGTAAAATGAGGTAACCCCTAGATCTCTAGAATTTTTGGGATGGATTTCACACTTCCAAGAAACAAGGTGGACCTTATCAATGGACTCCAACCTAAAGTAGATAAGACAACATGCAATATTATTAATGTTATGCATGATAGCCTCAAGTAGTGATATAGTGGTTACTACATTCATTGGAATAGCTAAGAGGACCATATTAGGCCAAAGTAGGTGGTTGACAAAGAAAAGGTACAATACATTCTAGTCAAATAGATAGTTTTGAAGGGTTTCCATAGTAGTGTTCCAAAAGCATTTTTGGGCTTAGAAAATGAAAAGAGGAGCTCCAAGATATGTATCTAGTATTGGTTTGAAGATCTCACCAATGGTGTGAAGGATGCATTGGAAATGACCTTGTAGGCAACCAACATTGTAGATTTCATATTTAGCCTCATTGATTTGTGGGTTGATGATCAAGAAGAAGAGATCAAAATCCTATTTGAGGATATGAGCATTTACCAATGAAGGCTGAATGATAAGTGTAGTATCATTCACATATTTCTAGATTTTTCCTATCTAAGGAAGGGGTTTAGATAGCTTAAAGTGATCTAGGCAAGTATCAAGTAGTTTACAAACAATATTGAAGAGGTAAGGGGAAAGAGTATCTCCTTGGTGTAGGCCATATCAAGGTTGAAACCAAGTATTTTGTTGACCGTGCATTTGGACAACATATCATATAGTTTTGAGAATGAAATGCATTAGTTGTAGCCACCATATATTGAAGCCCAAACATTGCATTGTTAGTAGTAAGGTTTCGTAAAAAATGTTATCGTAATATTTAGAAATATCAAGTTTAACAACAATGATAGGATTGCTAGTAGATTTTGCCCAATGGAGATTCTTGTGCATTGTGATGACCTCATTGATCATTTGCTAATGTTGAATGAATCCATTTTATGTTTGGCTAATGATGTGTAGAAGGAGAAGGTGGAGGCAGTTCACCAAAATCTTAGCATACAATTTGTAGAGAATAAAATAGAGGCTAATGGAGTAAAATTGTAATGGGAGGGTTGGTGAGGTGACCGTAGTGATGAGGGTCATGTGTGTAAAGTTATAAGATTAAGGAAAGATGGTTAATTAGGTGAATTACATAAAGGACTATGTTAGAAAGAGGTCTACATTAGGTCATAGGAATTGGAAGAACTCATTAGACAATCATCAAGGTCAAGGGTTTGATTGGTCTAGGACTTGGTGATAATGTTTTCAAATTTTGGCAAGGAGAGAATGGTCAAGCTATTATGAGGAAGGGATGCATGTATGATCTTGAAGAAGAGTTGGTATAAGGGAGGTATCACAATAGTAGTTGGCAAATAAATATGAAAAATGTTGAAAATGGAAAGAGGTTATGTTGTGAATTACCTATGAAGGAAAGGGTATTTTGCTTCTATTTACGATGGGTGACTTGTTAATGGAAGAACTTTCTGTTGTAGTTGCCATAGGAGAGCCACCCCACTTGTAAGTATTATAGCTAGTAGATTTCATTCATTTCTATTAGAGTGAATCCATATGTCCTTTCATTTTATTCTCTACAATCAACAAAAATGAATTATGTTCTCTATATGAAAAGTAAGAAATGCTTTTTGGTATTGTTGCCAATATAGCATTAACCTTAATATGTATATTGCTTTTCTAGCAGTACCAATGTGTTTTGAATGCATTACAAAACTAATAGTCATGGCATCAAGGTTTTAATATATAGAATTTGTACCTTCATAATCTTATATTATTAATATGTTTATAAGGTTTTCATTTGTTTAGGTTGAACTTTATCTTACTAGGCTCTTTCATGAAAGATGTGTTTAAGATCCATACAATATGAATTATTGGTATGTAAACTTAAACTTCTTCTCTAATAGGCACATAGATCTTATGCAACATAGAAAAACCATCTTAGCATGTTTCCAGGTCATTTATCATGGTCCTCTCTACTGGTCAATACCTACTATTTCTCATCTAATATGGCTATCCTTTCACCTAACATATAATTAAAGTATTATCGTATTGCAAACTTCTATATGTACTATAAAGATATAGCTAATATGATGTTTTTTAAAATCTTGATAAAACATAAATATATTTTAATTATGACTTGAACTAGCAACCTCTTGTTTAATATATAACCAATTAATTTACTTT